>JANHFL010005345.1:67622-79816 GCA_032468155.1 Oxyrhabdium leporinum
GCAGTGGGGTGAGTAGGGGGCGGGGTGAGCGGTGAGCGGGCAGGTAGAGGCGGGGCCAGCCAGAGGTAATATTTGCCAGTTCTCCAAACCAATCAAAATTTTCCCTACCGGTTCGCCTAAACCGGTGCAAACTGGCTAGATTTCACCTCTGATGTAGATGTAGTACCATCATGGACTACTCGTTGAATATAGTTTGTCAGCCAATTACAAATCCATCTAGTGGTGATACTGTCTATCCCACATTTTTCTAGCTTACCAAGAAGTAGGTTGTGGTCTACTTTGTTTAATGCTTTGCTGAAGTCTAAATATACTATGTCCGCAGCATTTTGCTGGTCTATTAGTCTGGTCACTTTGTCAAAGAATGAAGTAAGATTGGTTTGGCATGATCTGTTATTAATAAACCTGTGCTGGCTACTAGTAATAACTATTTGTTTCTAGATGCTCACAGATTTCTGTTTTTTGATTATTTTTTTCCAGTATCTTCCTAGGTATTGATATCAGACCGATTGGTCTGTAGTTTTCTGGTCTATTTTTTCCCTTTTTTGAAGATGGGAACCACATCAGTTCTTTCCCAATTCCCTGGTAGTTCCCCAGTGCTCCAAGATTTTTTTAAAGATCAGGGGTGGGCTGCTGGGGGTTCGCGGGTGTTTGGGCGTACCCTTAGCGAAGATTCTGTGGGGATCGCCAAACCCCCAAATTCCCACTCCTGGCCGGTGCCGCCCACTCCACCCCCCCTCCCAGGATTCTCTACGAGGCCCGCTGTGGATGCAGGTAAGTGCAGGGCACATGCGGTGGCTTGGGGAGGGGGAAGAGATTCCCTAGAGTTTCCAGAGCCCGGGGCAAGGCCATTTTCACACTGCCGAGGGCTCCAAGAAAGGCTCTGGACCCCAGGGAGGGAAAAAATCGGGCCTCCTAGAAGTTCAGGGATGCTGGAAATGGGTTGTTTCCAGTGTCCCTACAGCATCCGGAGCCCGGGGGGAGGCCATTTCCGCACTCCCAGAGGCCCCAGGAAAGCCTCTGGACCTCAGGGAAGGCGAAAACACCCCCTTCACCATGGTGCAGGAGGCCGACTAGGTCACACCCACCATGGCCACGCCCACCCAGCAACAGCTGCTGAGGTTTTTGAAGCGCACCCCTGGATAACATGTGCCAGTTCCTTCAGAACTCTGCAACGTAATTCATCAGGTCCTGGTGATTTGTATTCATCAAGATCAGACAGGTGTCCTTTTACCATTTTTTTGCTTATTTTAACTTTTATTTCTACTCTATCTTTTACAGATAGTTTTTTTGTAAGTTGGGCTATAGTTTCTTTTTGTGTGAAGACTGATGCAAAGAATGAGTTGAGCAGTTCGACTTTCTCTCTGCTACCTTTTACTTTCTTGCCATCTTCTCTTTTTAGTGGACCAACTATTTCCTTTACTTTTTTCTTGTTATTTATATGGTGAAAGAAACTCTTTTATTAACTTTGACTTTTGTTGCAAGTCTTTGTTCATTCTGAGCCTTTGCTTTCCTGACTTCATCTTTGTAGATTCGGGCTATCTGCTGATATTCTGCCTTAGTTATGTTTCCCTCTTTCCATTTTTTGTACTTATCCTTTTTGTCTTCCAGCTTATCAGAGAGATCTTTGTGCAACCATGCTGGTTTCTTCTTGAATTTCTTGTTTTTCTTTTTTAGTGGTATTGTGTTTAGAGTGGGCTTTTTTGATCATATTTTTCAGTGTTTCCCATACTTCTTGAATTGTTTTCCCCTTTAGGATTTTTATCCATGAATGTTTGCTTCGGCTGTCTCTGAGTTTGTTAAAATCAGCTCTTTTAAAATCTAAGACACTTGGATTATATTCTATTGGTTGTGTTGCATTATATTGAATTCCAGTATGATGCAGTCCCTGTGACCCAAAGTTCTGGCAACTTCAACTCCCTCTATCACTTCTTCACTATTAATAAGAATTAGGTCCAGTATAGTATTTCCTCTAGTTCCCTCCTCTACCTTTTGGATGACAAAGTTGTCAGCTAAGTTGGTTAGGAATCTGTTCAATCTCCCACTTGCTGCAAAGTTTGTCTCCCAGTTGATACCCTCCCCCAAAATAAGACCTATCCTGAAAATAAGTCCTAGCATGTTTTAAGCATGCACCTAATATAAGCCCTACCCCAAACTAAGCCCTACTTAAGAGCAGGGATGGGCTTCAAAAGCCTCAGCGACGGGTTCGCTGCTCAGTTGCTGGGTAGGCATGGCCATGGTGGGCGTGGCCTAGCCGGCCTCCTGCACCATGGTGAGGGGGGCATTTTCACCTTCCCCAAGGTCCAGGGGTTTTCCTGGAGCCTCTGGGAGTGCAAAAAAGCCCTCCCCCCGGCCTCTGGATGCTCTAGGGATGCTTGAAATGACCCATTTCCAACCTCCCAGAACTTCTGGGAGGCCCGATTTTCACCCTCCCCGGGGTCCAGACACTTTCCTTGAGCCTCTGGTAGTGCAAAAATGGCCTCCCCTCAGGCTGAGGAATCCCATTCTTCTCCCTCCCCAAGCCTCCGTGTGTGCCCTGCACTTGCCTGCATCCACAGCAGGCCACATGGAGACTCCGGGGAGGAGCAGGAGGGGCAGGGTGGAGTGGGATTTGGGGGTTCAGTGATCCCCGCAGAATCTTCACTATGGGTACACCCAAACACCCACAAACCTCTAGCAGCCCAGCCCTACTTAAGAGCCTGTGCAGCTAGTGCCCACCCATTCTGTCTGATTGATCACGGTGCCATGGCCATGAGGTGAGGTGTGGGGGAGTGGAGCCACCTCACACACCCCACACTGGCTTACCTCAGGGTCCCTTCAACCAGGCCATCCATGCTCTGACACCTGCCTTGCGGCAGCAGCCCCAGCAGACATGTGAAACAGGAGCCCATGTGGCCACCAGCCCACTTCTGCTTGCAAGGCAGGTGTTGGGGCATGGATGGCCTGGCTGCTTGGGCCCTGAGGTAAGTTGGTGAGGGGCATATGGGGCAGCTCCACCTCTCTGCCTCACCTCATGGCTGCGGCACTGGAACATCACTTGGCCTCCTACTCTGTTGCAGCCATGAGCAAACAGAACTGGGCCGATGGCCAAGCAAGGTGCTGCTGGATGGGGTTGCAGGAGCCACAACCACAAAGTGAGGCAGGTGCCGGGGTGTCGGAGGCCTGGCTGTGGGGACCCTGAGGTAAGCCAGTGTGGGGTGCATGGGGCTGCCCCCACCTCACGGCTACGGCATCGGTACATCATACAGCTTCCTGTCCTGCTGCAAGCAAGCAGAAGAATTGGGAGGTACATGGAAAAAAATAAGAACAAAGACTACAGTAGTGCAGGAATGTCATTTTATTATATCAGGGTGTAAGAATAAAATAGGGTTTTCTCTAATGACTCTATCATTCTAAGTGCATCACTTTGGTATTTTCAAATTTGAACCCTACCATAATATTAATTTAAAAGAGAAACAGCAATTGACATTCCATTGCATATCTATTCCTTACCAATATTTTACAGAAGGAAGAAAACTATATAGTACTTTCCAGATAGTTAGATCCTAACTCTCTTCAACTTGCCAACAAAGATCAGAATCATGCAGATCCTGATTTTCCTTGTGACAGTCCATGGAAATAAGTTGGACTTTGTCTATGGAAATAAGTCTATGAAATCAGAATCAGAATCATGCAGATCCTGATTTTTCTTGTGACAGTCTATGGAAATAAGTTGGACTTTGAAGAAATAGGAAAGAAAAAATATTGATGCTTTTGAACTTTGTTATTGGAGAAGACTCCCGAGAGTCAAGAAAACAAACAAATGGATTATTGAACAAATCAACCCAGAGTTCTCATTCAATGCACAAATGACTGAAATCAAATAACCATACTTTAGATACATTAAGCAAATACCTATGTCTCTTGAAAAATCCATAACGAAAGGAAAAAGACAACGAAAGATAAAGCACATGGACTCAATTACAACAGCAGCAATTGAAGATGACTATTATCTACTCTCAAAAGACCTAAAAGAGCAGGTTGGGGATAAAGTAACTCTGTAATTGATAAGTACTGAAGCAACTTGATGGCAATCAATCAATCATTCACTTAGTAACAAGCTAGTTAGTGTCCTCCAAATGTTTTAGATTACAATTTCCATGATAGACCTAAAAGCCAAGGCTATTCCTTGATCAATTGCAATTATATAGCCAAAAATGAATATTAGAAATTATTCTTTCAAATATATTCTGAATAATAGGAATAATTGAAAAACTGGGGAAGCATTTTTGGCTAAATGCTTCTGAGCCATTTTGGGGGGTGGGGGTAAGTGCTTGCTCAGTCAGTCTCTCTTCCGGTCACGACTAAATTGGGTTGCAACTGAAGTTATGGAACGAATTACAGTTGTGACCAGAGGTTCTACTATAGTTCCTTTCAATTCTAGGATTGATTGATAGGTATCAGAAGAGCCAGTTCTGACAAGATTTACCTGGTAAGGTACTAGGTAGAGTCTATAGATACAAATTCTCAGAAAAAGGAATTCTCCTTCTCTGAATGTATTTAAATAAAGGCTGGATGGACATCTTCTGGGGATGCTATATTAGTGAATTCCAACACTAAGGAAGGGGTTGGGCTAAATATTCTACAAGTTCTCTTCCAACGTGTACATCCTATCATACTCTGATTTCACAAAATCAGTGGCAAAGGCAGTAGGCATTCAAGAAATGGCCATGGTGCTTGACAACCTAAGTTTTAGTTAAGTGACATCAATCTATCAGAATGAAGCTGGAGTGTACCTTGGAGGTCTTCTAGTCCAATCCCCTGCTCAAGCAGGAGACCCTATACAATTTGAGACAAGTCTCTTCTTAAAAACCTCCAGTGATGAAGCACCCACAACTTCTGAAGACAAGCTGTTCCATTGGTTAATTGTCCTCACTGTTAGGAAGTTTCTCCTTAATTTCAGATTGCTCCTCTCCTTGATTAGTTTCCATAAATTATTTCTTGTCTTGCTTTCTGGTGCGTTGGAAAATAAGTTGGCCCCCACTTCTTTCTGGTAGTCCCACAAATACTCGAATACTGCTATCATTGTACGCCTTGTCCTTTTTTCTAGACTAGCCATACCCAGTTCCTGCAACCATTCTTCATATGTTTTCCTCTCCAGGCCTTTAGTTATCTTAGTTGCTGCTCTCTGCCCTTTTTCCAAAGTCTCAATATCTTTTCTATAATGTAGTGACCAGTCCCATACATTTGTTAAAACAGCACTCTCCAACGTTTCTAGCTTGGCGGCACAGTGGGGGGGAGGGGAGAGGGGATAGTTCAGTGTGAGTGGCAGGTGCATGTGTGACGCTTGCGCATTCACCCACCACTCATGCAAGTGGAGCTACGCATGTACACACACTTGCACGGGCCAGTTCCAAATGGGCTGCAACCCAGTAGTGGATTGTGACCTGGGGGTTGGGGAACCCTGTGTTAAAACATTAGCTTATATGCTAATATATCTTTTCTGGTCCTGCATAGAAAGGGGTGAAAATATATTGAGAAAGAGCTCTTCAAAGCCCAAAAGCAACTACAAGAAAATCCTGTAGAGCAAATTAATTATTTAGCAATTACTGTGCATTCAGTAAGTATTCAGACCCTCTTCATTTTTGTCAATTTTGTTAGGCTGCAGCCTGATTCTACAGTTGAAATTCATTTTTTGTCATTAATCTATACTCAGTATCCCATAAAGACAAGGTGAAAACAGAAGTTTAGATATTTATTTATCTGTAAATTTATTTTTAAAAATCTCCTAGTCCCTGCTGCTGAAAAAACAGCCACCACCATGTTGGGATGATATTGGGCAGGTGATGAGTGGTGCCTGGTTTCCTCCAGACATAAAGTTTAGAATTGAGGCCCAACAGTTCAATCTTGGTTTCATCAGACCAGAGAATCTTATTCCTCAAAGTCCTTCAGGTGCTTTTTTGCAAATTCCAAGAGGGCTTTAATGTGTTTTGCACTGAGGAGAGGCTTTCATCTAGCCACTCTGTCACAGATCAGTGGAGGGCTCCAATGATGGTTGTCCTTCTGCAACTCTGTCCCATCTCCACATAGGATCTCTGGAGCTCAGTTACCATCAGGTTTCTTGGTCACCTCTTTTACTAAGGCCCTTCCCTCCCCCATTGTTCAGTTTGACCAGGCGACCAGCTCTTGGAGGAGTTCTAGTTGTCCCAAACTTCTTCCATTTGAGAATTATGGAGACCACTGTGCCCTTAGGAACCTTCAGTGCAGCAGGAATTTTATTGTAGCCTTCCCCAGATCTGTGCCTTGCAATAATCCTTTCTCTGAGCTCTGCAGCCAGTTCCTTTCACCTCATGGGTTTTGCTCTGCTACAGTATGCATTGTCAGCTGTGAGGCCTTCTATAGAGAGATGTGTGCCTTTCCAAATCAGGTCAATTTAATTTACCACAGGTGGAATCCAAACAAGGTGTAGAAACATGCCAGCAATTATCAAGAGAAATATGAAGCACCAGAGTTAAATTTCAAGTGTTGTTGCAAAGGGTCTGAATGCTTATGCCAATTTGATATTTCAGTTTTTTCTTTTAAATAAATTTACAGACATTTTTAAAATGCTATTTTCACTTTGTCATTATGGGGTACTGAATGTAGATTAACTGTAGAATAAGGCTGCAGCATAACAAATTTGACAAAAGTGAAGGGGGTCTGAATACTTTCTGAATGCACTGTACATAGTTGAGCTTATTTCAGAGGATAATCCTGAATTTCATTGATCCTATGCAAATAATAAAACTTAAAAGAAAATTACAGAGGTGAAAGTAATTTCTGCAATTCAGTACTTACGTAATTATGTAACATGTAGTATTGATAGCCCAGATAAAGTATCTAATTTAACAAAGTTGCATGCTATTAAATCACAGGTGTCAAAGTCAATCGCATCAAGTGACGTATCACAATGTTTTTTGCCTTTGCGGAGCTGGGGTGAGCATGGCGTGCACATGATGCATCCAGCCCACGGGCTGCCACTTTGACACCCCTATATTAAATTATCCACTGTCATTGGCCCCCAGTCACTTGTAATTTTTGTCCTTTGCACTCAAATATATTTGTAACTTTTTTTTTCTTACATTCAATTCTTGCAGAATGCCTGGACACATCCCTTCAGATTTCTTGGCAATTATTTTCAGCAGTGGTTTTCAATTGCCTGCTTCTTAGAGCTGAGAGAGATCACCTTGGCTTTGTGCTTAAGGTGGGACTAGAACTCAGGATTTCTGGTTTCTAGCCTGATATCTTTACCACTACACCATACTACAGGTAGTCCTCAACTTACAACAGTTCATTTAGTGACTGTTCGAAGTTACAATGGCACTGAAAAAAGGGACTTATGACCATTGCAGCATCTCCACGGTCACATGATCAAAATTCTAATGCTTGTCAACTGATTCATATTTATGATGGTTGCAGTGCCCCGGGGTCATGTGATCCCTTTTTGTGACCTTCTGATGAGCAAAGTCAATGGGGAATGCACATTCACTTAACAAGTGCAATGATTCACTTAACAACTGTGAAAAATCGTAAAATGGGTCAAACTTACTTAACAAATGTTTCACTTAGCAACAGAAATTTTGGGCTCAATTGTGGTAATAATTCGAGGACTACCTGTATCTCTTCAGATTTATAACATGAAACAAGGAAAAAAGCATCAGTATTTGATTTTACAGTTGCATGCAAAGTTTAATATTTTGAATACAAAAAAGTGCAAGCCGTTTTTTTCAAGGAAGGTTTAGAAAACAACGCATGATATAAATCTGGAGAAAGTCTCCAATTAAACAGTTAACTAATCAACTAACTTTATTTAATTTTTATTTGATTTGATTTAGATACCACCTAATTCTAATAGATTTTGGGCAGCTCACAGAAGAAAAATAAATTATACTATACAATGCAGAGTAAAGCCATACCCAAAATGGGGAGTAGAGACATTTAAAAAAGATAGCACCTTACCTGCTTCTGAAATAACTTTTATGACTGCATCAACATAGGTCTCTGGTTCATCATCATAGGTAAGCTCTTTCCACTGAGACCAGTCTTTGAAAAACTCATCGTAATTCTCACATGCTGAAACACCACAGAAAAATTTCACCACTTTTGATGGAGGCTGTAGAATATTTTGCAGACTCTGAAGTACAGCAGGAATACAGAAGCTCTGTACCAATTCAGATGACAGTAGAATAATTATACACTTGCTGTTCTTGAAGAGAACCTGTTCCGCCATGGAAATAGAAGCTCTGTTCTCCACTTTATAGCTCTGAATTTTTTGGCATGAGTGCAAGAGACTCTGAAAATACTGGCACCATTCATCAGCATCTTTTCCATATACAATCAGCACATTGCAAGCATCAGAGTGTTGTTCTGCTGAAAAGTAAAATAATTTTGATCTTTCAAATGCGATGTTAAGCTATACTAATTTAATCAAATGTCCGTGTTGCCTTCCTGCTCCACCCCATCTCTGCTTTGCTGATACAAGACTGCCATGTACCCCGGGGGGGGGGGGGGCTAACAGATAGCAGGGGAAGACCAGAAATCGAAACTACTCCAAATGCCTGCCAGAGACATTGGCCGACCAACCCTAATGTCCAATGTTAAGCCAGATCGGCAGTAACAATCCACCCAGAGAATCACCTCTACCATGGAGATTATGCAAGACCATGAAGGAGAGAAGGAAGAGATGGAGACCTGGCGGTCAGCCACTTTGAAACTGCGGGACAGTGGGGCATATCCCCGGGCTAGAAGAAGCGGAGACTCCCCCAGAAGCAAGCTCCTGGCTGAAAGTCTGGTAGTCAATCAGAGTCAGGAGATTGGAGGATTGGGACAAACTTCCCCCCAGAGTAACTCCTAGCAGCGGGAGCCGATCCCAAGCCTGGCGCTCCACAGAGGCATGTGAGCCCATACCGGACGAACCAGATCTCCACATGATGGTGCTTGAGCAGGCAACAGATTTTCTGAGGGATGCCTTTGACAAGCTGAGAACTCAAGACCTTCCGGAGTGACCAGATCCACCACCAGTGCAGCAGACCCAGGGGTCAGCAGCCCAGCCAGCAGTTGCCTGACCAGCTCCACCACCGACCCGAGCCACTCTCCCTGGAGGAGGGGACTGCAGTCCAGTGGTGCTAGGAGTGATATTCAATGGATATGCGAAGTAGCTGGCCTTCCTCCTAACCCAAGTGTGGAATTACATGGAATAATATGGGGCAGACCTACTGAACAACCTGGCCAAGTGTGGTGCATCACCATGGCCTCCGATGAGGAAGCCACACAGAGGCTAGTGGCCCTCCATGATGATGACACCATGAAGCTGTGCCAGTTCAACAGATTTATGGCTGCCTTGAGGAAGCAGTTCGAAGACCCACTTGCTGACCGGAAGGTATGAACTAGGCCAAAATCCTCAAGCAAGTAAGAAGACCCATCACAGTATACATTCAAGAGTTCTGAAGCTTGGCCAGCAGACTGGCAGATTGGCCCCAAGGCATGCTGATAGAGTGCTTCCAAGAGAGGTTGGCCAACAAAATATTCTACTCCTGTCTGTCCAGGAGGGCCTGTCCAACAACCCTCCAAGGTTGGTATGTCCTGGCAGATAAGGTGGAAATTGACCTGGCCAAATACCATGCACATACCAACCAAGAACAGTGATGATTATTTGGGCCAGAAAAATGAGAGCCTTCAAAACCAGGAAAACAAAACCCCAGCCCTTGCTGCTACAGGGCCAATGCTTTCGGTGTGGTAAAGAACGTCATTGGAGAGCTTATTGCTGAGCCGCAGCACCCACGGTAGCTAAAAAGAGGGCAGCAAGAGTCAACCATGCACTGCCAATTAGGAAAGTGAAAGGACAAAGTGCAGCAGTAGCTTGCAAACAGACAAATCTCACTTTGCTAATCCCAAGAGAGTATTGGGACTTGAAAGAAATCTTCAGTGAACAGGATTCAGATGTGCTTCCACCCCACTGGCCCACAAACTGCACCATTGAAATTCTACCTTGGGCCAAATTACCCAAACCCAAGCTCTACTCTGTGACACCGAGAGAGCTGAGGAACTGAGGGCAATCATAGATAAGAACTTAGCCAGAGGTTTTATTCAATCTACAAAGCCGCGCATGGCGGCTCCCGTGTTATTCTGGGAAAAGAAAAATGGTTCCCTTCATCTATGCATGGACTATCATGGGCTTAGTGTAATCTGTGTGGAAAACGTATATTCCCTACTGCTAATGAAGGACATGTTAGCCCATCTAGCAAAGTGGAATTTGTTTACCAAACTGGATTTGAGAAAAGCCTATTACTGGGTGTGGTTCAAAGAAGGGTGTCAACTCTGAAGCTTGCCTGACTAAGGCCATCTTGGAGGTTTCAGTGTTGACACAGTGGTGCTGAGAGATAGGGAGGGGCGAATAGAGATAGATGGGATTTTGTAGTCAAAACAAAATAGTTTCTCCTGAGAACCAAGGACGTTCTCACAGGTGGCTGAAAGGGGAGGAATGAAGTTTCCAAGCAACCAGACAACACCTTGATTGGACCATGTAACTAATTGTATGGGAAAGGGGGAATAACTTTTAGTTTTAATTAAGTGAAAAACGCTTTAGAGCGTTTTTACCAGTCTGTGCCAATATATGTCCAAACACTCTGTGATGTGTAGCTGTACATGAAGCTGTCCAAGTGCAAATTCCATAAAACTAAAACAGACTAGACTAATGGATTTCACACGAAGGAGTAGAAATGGACCCTGAAAAACTGAAAGCTGCACTAGAATGGGAAACCCCATGCACCCGGAAACAAATGCAGAGCTTTCTTGGCTTCAACTTTTACTGGCAGTTTATCCTATCCTTCACCCAGATAGTCCTTCTGATCACCAATCTTCTGAAAACAAGCAGGGAGAGGAAATCTAAACTGAGTGAAACCACTTAAATGGTCTATGGAATTCCAAGAAGCCTTCAAGAAGCTTAAACGCTTGTTCGCTGCCAAACCCATCCTTAAGCACCCGAATCCTAGTATGTCTTTTGTCATCAAGATTGACACCAGTAATGTAGCAGTGGGGGCTGTTCTCCTTCAGAAAAATAAAGAAGGAATTCAGCAACCCTGTGCCTACACCTCCCAAAAGCTCTCAGATGCAGAGAGCAGGTAGGCAGTCTGGGAAAAGGAAGCCTATGTAGTGCAGGGGGCACTTTTCACCTGGATGCGCTTTTTGGAAAGTAGCAAGACCCCTTTTGAAGTGTGCACAGACCATAAGAACCTAGAAGTGTTAAAAACATCCTGCAAGGTATCTCCAAAACAAATACGGTGGGTGCAGTATTTTAACCATTTCAATTTCACCCCACGTTATTTAACTGTGAGAAAGATTTTTTTGGCAGATGCCCTCTCCAGGCTGCCATAGTACAACAGCACTAAACCGAATGCTGTTAACTTAGTCATTCTCTCCATCCAGCCCTGGCCACAAGAGGACAGACCAAGGCAGTGCCCCAAGTGGCTGATGATCTTGTACAATCACTGAAAACATCCTTAACCAGGGATGATTAGTTTATCCACCACCAATTGGATTGCACTCTACACGATGGTCTCGCTTGCATGGGAAATTGACTCTACATGCCCAAAAGGCAACAGCTACCCATCTTACAGTGAAGCCAAGACTCAGAACCTGCAGGACACTTCGCGTTTGTCAACACTCTATTTAATAAAACTTCAGTTCTGGTGACCCCACATGAAGAAGGACATAGAGCGATACATTTCTAGGTGCCCAGTGTGTGCAGCGGTGAAAGGCCACCCTGGCGAGCCCATGGCATCCTCGAAGGAAATCTCCATGGATTTTATCATTGAGCTGCCAGAAAGCTTGTTATCGACCTCTTGTCTAAGCAAGTACACTTTGTGTCTTGCTCCAAAATACCCTCTGCATCAGTGGTGAAATCTAAAATTTTTCACTACCAGTTCTGTGGGCATGGCTTGGTGGGCGTGGCATGGTGATCATGTGACTTGATGGGCGTGGCTCACAAAATTACTCACAAAATTACACAACTCACAAAAATACACAACCCCTACGCCATCAAGGTATGAAATTTAGCAACATAAAATCTCATAGCCACACATTTCAAAACATAAAGCTATAAGTATGTCACATAAAATTTGCTAGCAAGCAAACTCACAAAATTAACTCACAACACACACCATTGTAAATATTGATTTTTT
>JANHFL010005346.1:95639-106894 GCA_032468155.1 Oxyrhabdium leporinum
CAGGAACAGATAGGGAAGATGCTATATGAGTATGGGGGTGGGGGGGTAGGGGGGGCGGGAGAAACATGGTGGCTTACAAAGGATTTGCACAACACTGTTGACTTCTATGGTGCCAGGGGTATCTGGAGATGAAAAGGATATACATACAGTAGTGGGATTCAGACAGTTCGCACCTATTCAGGAGAACCGTTCATTAACTTTCTGAGCAGTTCAGAGAACCGGTTGTTGGAAGAAATCGCCTTTTGTTTTGTTTTTTCACTTTACAGGGCTAATTCTGTAAGGAAGGCAGGAAGGAAGCATTCTGGTGTTCTTTCTAGCCTAATCTTTATTGCCCTGCAGAAACTGCCTCTCGGTTATTGTAACAGCTAAAGGTTCTTGGCCGTACACCCAGACTTACTGTCACCTGAGCTTCTCCTGAGTTTTTTCTTTCCCCTTTGCTGGTACTTTGCTTTGCTTTGTTAGGGGCTTGACTTTCTTAAAGGGGAAGGGTTATTTTAAGCTTTTTACACTGCTATTGGAAGGAATACTCCCCTGTTGGAGTTCTTCCAGCTGGGATGTAAGGATCAGCACTTTGAAGAAATAATTGAATAATGAAGCAGAGCTGTTGGAAAGAAGCTTTTAATGACAAGGAACCAAGATGAGTGACATTCAGCAAGACTTCTTGGCTAGCTAGAAAGATTGACATTGAAACATGAGTTTATATACCCTTTCTGAGTTTTGTTCTAAAACTGGTTTTTGGTGAAGTTTAATTCTGTGCTTGGTCAGGTTTAATCCTGTGTTTATTGATGGGATAATTTTGAACCTGGATCCCCTATAAAATACGTTAATTTGTCTCTTTAGCTCGGCATTTTGTAGCCCAAATATGCCCACCCACTTTCTGGAGAGCTTAAATGACATCTCTGCTAAAGAGTTTCACTTTATGAGCAAGAGTTGGCTGCTGATAGTTATCATTATTTTAATTCCTCAAGGTGATCTGGCACCCTGCCTGATTTGTATATTTTTGTACAGGTAATCCTTGACTTACAACAGTTCATTTAGTGACCATTCAAAGTTACAATGGCACTGAAAAAATGTGAATTATCCCATTTTTCACACTTATGACCATTGCAGCATCCCCACAGTCATGAGAGGCCGGGAAAGGCAAAGCACCCTTCAACGTGAGTGATGTTGAGTTGGCCACACCCATCCGGTCACATGACCACCCAGCCACGCCTACCCAGCTGGTCATTAGGGCAGAAAACCGGTTGTTAAATTATTTGAATCCCACTACTGTATACATATATGTAAATGTCTACTTGAAACTTTTGACCATTGTGAAATCTTCTTGGGGCAATTCTATCTCAGACATTATTGTATTGTTAGCTTTCACAACTCTTGTTGATTCTTTGATTTCATTTGCTATCATCACAGCAACTTTCTTACAAATATTTTTCATGGAAAGGATAAATTAATATTTATGCCACAAACAATATTCACTCCCTGTCTGAATTGGTTCGTGAATCAACAACAGTCTACAAAGTCATTTGTTGTTATTTTCTGATCTATCCCACCACACAAATTCTTCCATGCTCTAGCTATTTTTTTTTTCAAATTTAGAATATTTGAATATCAGAAAATTTGAATGTGTAGAAGAGAAATAGAAAACTTCATGATTGGGTAAAATAAGGGGAATGAATAGTTTGGAAATATATATATATATATAAATGTGAAGAATCTACAGCTAATCTAAAGAAATATATTGTGGATTTGATTACTGTTGAATGGCCAATATTCACTACCATGCATAACCCCTTCTTTTGGCAACTTCACTTGAATCATGCATTGAAGAAAGGAAGTTCCACTGCATGCTTGAATCAACAGTTAAGGGAAACTTTGAGTGTATTGTTTAGTAGAGCTTGGTGAAATATCAGACTACTGATTATTGAGGGGGATCTTGAAATTCAGACTAATATTTTCTGGTAAAATTCTTTTTCCTTAATGTATGTGACTACAGTCTTGCATGCTATCCTTATTATGGTCCAAGCAACAACACTCAATGTAGCCTTCAACTCCCACAATAAATCACTTCTTACTATCATGATGTCTAACAATGTAAGTGTTAGAAGGATCTAATGCAAGTCTTATATGGCACTATTGATGTTTTGAAGAAGTAATAATTTGGTTTTATAGAAATTTTCTTTTAAATCCAGATTTGCCTAAAATAGGAATTTGCTTTCTTTAAAATGCAGTTTGTGGAAATAAAAGGAAGTGTTTTCAAGAAATTTGAGAAGAACAATTTATTTCAGATGTCAAACAGTGGTATGTATATTTTTGGGTGATAACCATTCATGCTACTTTCTTTGTGTAAAAGTCTGAAATCTGTGGTGGATTT
The DNA here is from genome assembly GCA_032468155.1 of Oxyrhabdium leporinum. Lineage (NCBI taxonomy): Eukaryota > Metazoa > Chordata > Lepidosauria > Squamata > Cyclocoridae > Oxyrhabdium > Oxyrhabdium leporinum. Next base: position 98,011 of record JANHFL010005346.1, read on the forward strand.
AGTGACACTTAGTCGTACAGATTCTAGATTGTGGACTGTGATCTGGGGTGTGTATGGATGGGCACAAGCAACTTAGAGAGGGGTCACAAGTGTTTAAATTCATGGGCGGGCAAAATCAGAAGGCTCTCAAATCTCATTCCTCTAAAGGAAATTTGGAAATTGCTAGAGTAAGATCTAAATGGTGACTAACTTATCAAAACTGTGTGTCATTTAGCTAGATATTTATTGGGTTTGCTTGGCCTGCTGTATCATTTGCAACATCCAAAGAACCTATAAACAGCAGCCCAAAATTAAAAACTTGGATTTCTGCAGCCCAAGTGTAGTTGCTCTAATCTTATAAATAAAATTTTGGAATGTGCAAATCCATTTATCATTTTAGAGGTCATGCAAAATGTCACAAATTTTTGAAAGCGATTGATTTAATATCGGGAAGAAAGTTTGGCCCAACCAACAATCTTGATCCCCTCCAAACTTGATCCCTTTTAACCACTTAATTTGCTAAATTTACTGTATGTCTGGAAAGAGGGTGGCAAAATCTCTAAGTTACTTACCTTGATGAGTCATTGCCAGGCTGAAGAATAGAGGAAAGGAAGGAAGGAAACAGAAAATCTTTCTGCAACTTTTTGCCTTGAGCTGAAGAAAAAGTTTAGTTCCAAAGAAAAAGCAGCTATGGTACAAATGTACACCAAATGGCCGTGGCAGAAGCTGGGTCCTAAAGGCAGCCAGACAGGCAGAAAAATGTTTTCCATGCTTTTTGTTACCTGTCGACTGACTGCCTTTGAAGAAATATGGGTTTCTAGACGTGAGTTAAGCAAGGGAAAAGTTCTGGGAAGCTGGTCTTGCAGCTGCTGCCTTTGCATGTAGGCAGCTGACTTTCCCAAAGCTAGCAAAAGCCATGAGAGATTTTCAGTCTCCTGATGACCAGTTAATCTCAGTAGAAATCCAGCCCATAAGGATGGTTTCATTAGCCAAGCATGGGGGCTTGTTTGGAAAGCTCTCTGGCATTGTAAAGTAATCTAGGTGGGCTCTTCCCACTTGCTGGACTGTTTTGGCTTTGCAAAGCTTTTTGCTGCTTGTCTGCCCCCTTTTTAGACCTAGTTGAGTGACGGGACCTCCTAAGGCCTCCCTCACCCATGAGGTACCCTGTGCTTGATTAACAATCTGTGTGTTTATTTAGCAGTGGCATTAGAGAGAGCAGGGGGAGTAATTAAACGAGGTTGTTTCAACGGTTGTCATCACTTGCAACTGTAATGGGTAGGCTCTATTACAGTCATAGGTCGAGGACTACCTGTATGAAATTATGAGTGATTTGTTTGCCTTCCTTATAGATCTTTGATATAGTAGGCTTTTAGGAAACTGGAAAGTTCTCTAGAGTTAAGAGATAATTACTATTATTACTATCACCATTATTTTAGATATCAAAGAGAGATTCACCAATTATGTGCTGTTACTGATAGTTTGCCTAAGAAATATGGAACAATTTTCATGGAACCCAGGTAAAGACTACTTTAGACATAAACATTAAAATGAATATTCCAGATACGTTCATATATCATCATCATCATTTTAGCCATTATTTATCCATTGCAGGATGACGGCCTCTTCTGCATGTTTCCAACCAATACGGTTCTGAGTTTTCTTTTGTCAGTTGGGCCTGCAATAGTTGCTGATGTTTATATATATTAATTGTCAAACATGCTTTTGTTTGTTGCTATAATAAAATGAGGTTGTTTCCTTTTATTTTTTTCATTTCAATTTTTTATTTACTTTATTCTTTATGTCCTGTACTCCATATTTAAACATTTTTATTAGATTATAGAATAAAATACAAAAATATGAAAGCAAATAATAGGACACAGTGGGAAGGGAAAGGGGAAAGAAAAGTGAGGAGGGGAGGAAGAAAAAAAAAAGGTGTTAACTTCCAACTCTGTCACGTAGAATAAAAGCATTAACATCGAACCTCAACTTTTTACTTTTCCAAAATAATATAAAACTAGCCATTTCTATAACAACAAATCAATCAGTAAAACTCAAAATCAAAGTTTCATTTTTTTCCACCTCAAGCACAAAGTGCAGAAGCAGTCTCCATGTAGCAATAAAAAGCAACAAAAATACTTATATTCTTCTCTTTAATCAAAGCAGTCTGTGCCAGCTCATCAACTTCTGTAAGCATTTGTCCATGGTGGGAATTGAAACATCCTTCAATTTTTGTGCATACAGTAGTCTTGCTGCCATCAACATATATAAGATAAAGTTCCAAATTTTCTTTTCTAGGTCATTTTCCATTAAACCCAGAAGAAAATTTTATGGTTTCATCTTTATCTTCATTTTAAGAATTTTCTGTATTAAAATATGAATCTTACTCCAAAATTTCTTTGCTTTATCACATGTCCACCATAAATGATAAAAGGTCACTTCTTCACTTTTACATTTCCAACACTTTCAAATTTCCAACATTCATTTGAAATACCTTTATACATTCTAGATAACTTATCCAGTGTTAAACACCAGCGATACATCATCTTATAAAATTTTTCTTTTAAATGATAATTTAATGTGAATTTTAAATCTTTCATCATTTTCCCATTGTTCAAGCATCAGATTATATCCAAAATTTCCTGCCCACTGAATCATACAGTGTTTTACATATTCACTTTCCAAATTCAGTTTCAGGAACGTTTTATAAACCTTAGCAATAATATGATCTTTTTAATATCATTTCAAAGAGGCGCATAATTTTTTTGAAATGTTATATTTGTGTTTGTCAACATAACCCCAAGTACTTTACCTTTTTTTCTACCTTAAAACCTGACTTTTTAGTCAATGTATCACCATCCTGAGATGACATATTCTTATTCAACATTGTTTTTTATTTGTTTGTTTAAAAAAACCCCAAAGCACCAAACTCATTTAATTTCCTCAACAACAAATATTCTATGTTATTTTTGGGTGTTGCAAGAATATAACCAGGTCATCAGCAAATACCCTCAATTTATAAATTTATCTCTTGATAGATATACCCATTATTTTCTCATCTTGCCATATATCTCTATTCAAAACTTCTAACACCAAGATAAATAATAAAGGAGACAAAGGGCATCCTTGTCTCGTACCCTTTTGAATTTCACATGAGTTAGTTAAATCACCATTAATGACAATTTTCGCTTTCTATGACATGTAAACAGCTTTAACTCCTCTGCATCTAAAAATATTAAAGCTGCCTGCTTTTCATGATATTGTAAATATTCAATAATATTCAATACAGTCCTCACATTACTTCTTAGCTGTCTTTTTGGCAGGAAGCCAGATTGGTCTACATGTATATATGCTTGTAAAATCGTCTTTCGTCTTTCTGCCAAAACTGCAGTAAAGAGTTTATAGTCCTTGTTTAATAATGAAATTGCTCTGTAATTTTTTACCTTTGTAACATCTTGACCCTCCTTCGGTAACAACACAATATTAGCTTCCTTCCACGTTTGTGGTATCTTTCCCCCCATAATATATCATTCATTGAATCTTTTAATGGTTGAATAAGTTCATCCTCAAAGCACTTATAGTATTGGCTTGTAAGGCCATCTAGGCCTGGAGCTTTACCTGATTTCATTTTTTTTAATGGCTTCTGATATTTCAACGGATCATTCATAAGTTGTCTCTGAGTTTGATAATTTAAGCAGCTGTTGTCTTGAAAGATATTCATCTAGTTTTGACATATCTAACTCCTGTCTTTCATACAAGTTAGAATAAAAATTATAAAAAGACTTTTTGATAAGTTCATTATCTGTTATTACATTGCTGCCTTCACAAATTTTCTCAATCATTCTCTGCCCTTTCTTTTCTTAGTTTATATGCCAACCATCACTCTGGTTTATTTGCAAACTCAAAGTGTCTTTGTTTAGCGTGCTTCAGTTTTGTTTCTATTTCTTGTACTGTTAACATGGACTGTTAACATTGTTGCTGTAGCAGTTTAATTTGATGTAAAGTTTTAGGATCTGTAGATGTCTTTTGCAATTCGATTTCTCTCTATCTGATTTCATCCAGTTCTTGCGTCTTTCCTGGGATTTTTTTCTTCTCTAAGCAATTATACTGTATAAAATAACCCCTCACAACAGTTTTACTAGCATCCCACACAGCGTTAAACTTGTCCCTTCACCTAAATTATTATCAAAATATCTGTGTAGTTTCTTTTTACAATTTTTTACTATCCTTTCCTTTTGCAAAATAGATTCATTTAATCTCCATCTGAAGCTCAAACTCTTTCCTCTTAGTACCAAGAGCACTGAATTGTGATCAGAAAAGGATTTAGGTAACATATCTACTTTTAAATTTTTATTTGCAAGATTTTTAGAAGCCCATATCATATCAATCCTTGAAAAAGATTTATGTTTTTCTGAAAAAAAGGTATATTCTTTGGTGGAGCCATTTTATTCCCCATGAATCTATTAGTGTTAAATTGTTCATCATCTCAAAAAAGGTCTTTGGTAAATTTACCCTGGGAATGTTTAATCCCTTTAGTAGATGATCTATCCAAAGCTGGTGTAATTACTCCATTCCAATCCCCCAACATAAACCAGTTTTCATATGAAAAAGATAATAATTGATTCATCAGATATTCAAAAAAATTACTTTTATCATCATTTAGCCTGTGCACGCCAACCACTATTGATTTTATTCCATTAAGTTCAATTTCCACTGTTACAAATCTATCATATTCATCTGCTATAGGTAGCTTAGGTTTAAGTTGAGGTTTAATGTATAGAACAACTCCATTAATCTTTTTTAAACCAGCAAATATTTATTTATTGTTCATTTTATTCTTTATATCTTTGTATTGCCATTAGATTTTGAGTTCTGACTGGTACATAATTTTAATTCCATCTATTACAAGTTACTGAAGTGCTTTTAGTGAGATGATAACAAATGACTGTGCCTTGTATTTTGCTCTGCTCCATACATATTCAGTAGAGCACAATTCATTTCAGTATCTTTCATCCTTGTGCAGATGAGATTTAGGCCCCTGACAGTGTCAGGAAATTGCTCCTGATTCACATTTTGCCTGCACGCTGATTAAATATTTGCAGACTTAGCTTTTATAATTGTGAATTAAAAATCTGCACAAAGGGTCAACTACTCACATTATTTTACTCCAAATACTGACTTATTCTGATAACCTGCTGGAAAGAAATATGTTGTCATTAGATCTATTAATGATCACCTGATAAGATTTTCATGGCCCTGTTCTGTTTGGGAAGAAGATTCTCATGTGGCTTGCAGTTAAAAAAACTGAATGGATGGAAATGGCTTGCAGTTTAAAAAAACTGAATGGATGGAAACCAGAGAGGTTAAACACATTTTCTCCTTCTGAGATGAATTACCTGGGATGAAAGCAGCACACTCATAATGCAGCAACACACTTAAAACTTTTTACAGGATGATTTGAAAACATCTGATCTTTGAAACCAGTGTCCTGGTTCTGATCTCTGCAAATCAGTCTAACCTTAGGCCTAGCAGCTTAAGAAAGGAGCCTTCAACTGTCTTGCATATGGTTAATGAGGATGACTATTATGCTCTCTCTAGTCTCAACATTTGAAAAGATTTAAAACCAGGCTTAGCTCTGGTTTCCACCTCCAGTTTATGATGCTCTTTGTGGAGTTGATGTAGCCAGGTCTGATTTGTTCCCCCTTCCTTGAACACTGTAAATGCATGACACATTTTGTTACAAGGACAACATCTGCTCCTGTAGGGGAGATAGAAGATTTGCAGAGTCTATTTTGTATTTAATTGAGAAATCAATGATTCCTTTTATCTTTATAAAATTCCAAAAGCCCAAGGTCTTCTCAAGCCCTGGGAAGAGAAGATCGACCACTTTTAAAGACTCTGTACTGAAAGAGGAGTGCTTTACTTACAGAATTTGTTTTCTGAGAATTTAAAGTATAATGTGAAGGATTCTATTTTGCATATATTGGGGGGAATGCAAAATAAGACATTCCATCTATGTTTAGGTCATTTCTTTTTGTTCCAGACCAAGTTTATTCCTGTGAATGCCTTCCTTCTTTTACAGATCATCTGTGGGTATTATTCCCTGATGTCTGTATGGTGATTGCATCAGAGGTTGCTGTTGATATTGTGAAACATGCTTTCATAACCAAATTCAATGACATCACAGCTGATGTAAGTATATCATTAAACATTTCCAAATGACCTGCTTTATGTTTTGTAGAAGAAATGAGGGAAACAATACTTTGCCTTTCTCACCTGTGCATGGGTTACTCCCATTGATTAAAAATAGCTAAATATACTATACTTCTTTTTTAATGGAATTAGACCTTACAAAATTAATTAATTATTATATTTACACTTAGATTGGGGCTGTTCCTAAAGGTAGGCTCCCTATGTTGAGTTCTTCCCACCATCCTTGTACTATGGAGCAGTGTTTTCAAGAGCAGTGCTGGCTGGGAAATTCTGGGAGTTGAAGTTCACATATCTTAAAGTTGCCAAGATTGAGAAACACTAGCATAGAGAACTATCTGCATATTAAAAACTTAAAAGCTAATTTGTAAACTTAACTGATAGCATAGGTTGGGGATAGAAAAAGACAAGGGTGATTATGTCGTAGCATGGAAAAATAATCTACACTGATTATGGGGGAGAGGGTACAACAATCTCTTGTTCCTTCTGTTCAGATTTACAGCTAGGCTTTAACTTTTTGTCACCTTTTCCAATGTTGGCAACCTCACAAAACACACCTGCTTACTGGAACAATTAGTAACTTTATTTGCTTATCTCTTAGTTCTGTTCTTGAGCAAGATTTTAACAGAGAACTCTGCATAATAATACTGTCCTTGACGTACGGACATAATAGAGCTGAGAAAAAAAGGTCACAAAATGGGTCACTACATAACGCCAAATTTTATGAACTTCTTTGCAGTCATTATGTGATGGTGCAAAATGGCCACAATTGCTGAGCCATTCCAGGTGCCCAAAATGCAGTTGTGCAATGAGGGTGGGGAGGGATTCGAACTTTGAATCTGGATCATAAGTAGCCCTGGGGAAGTCTGTTGTAACTTTGAACAGTTACCAAGTGACTGTCGTAAGTTGAGGACTACTATACTTTTTTTTTATTGATGGTCCTTTTATTCTTTTTTTAAAAAATACATGTCTATTGTTACAAAATTGAAGTACAAAAGAAATAGGAAAAGGAAATGTTGAAACACAAAGATAAAAAAGCAAGATGACATTGTATTTGAATTTATAAAAACCTAGTGAAAATGAAAAAAAAAAATCTACCTCTTTTTATTTGTATCCCCAAGCATGAAACACTGTTTAGATACTTAGTAATTGCTGTTGGTTTGTTTGGTTTGAATTTATCAACCTCCACTCCTAGGACCATCTCCCGAGTCCTCAGGGTTGCTTTTCCCATTTTCTTTGCAGGTCCAGGGTTGGCTTCTTGTGTTGGGTGTGATGCTCAGCAGTTGGCTGCTCAGTGCCCCTCTTTTTTTTGTATTTGAAGCATCCGGTGCAGTGGCAGCATGGGCTTGGGTCCCGTCCCCCTGGCTTCAGGGTCTCTCCTCTGCCGGGAGGACAGGACATACCACCCATGGAGGGTGTGCGGTGGTGCCCCTGGAGATGCAGGTGTAATAGATGTTGTCATTCAGCCCACCTTGGAAACACTGTATTAGTACATCTTGTGGCCAGTGGGTTAGTCTGTATGCCAGGCTATGGAATTATTGGGTGTAGGCCATAGGTCGCCGACCTTGGCTTATGATTTTGATTCTTGTCCTGGCCTTCCAGTCCATGAGGGGATCTTCAAATCTCTTCTGGAGGGCTGTCATGAACTGATTCAGGTTGTGCAGCTACGGGCATCGTTGTGCAGGGAACCATCCACTCCACAGCACTCCCCTCCAGTGCTACGTTCACACTTCTCACCTTGGCCTGTTCTGCTGGTACATCAGCTCCATATTCCTGCATGTAGGATCACATTTGGGTTAGGAAGAACGCTAATTGCTTTGGGTCTCCGCTGAATCTCGCTCCCAAAGCTGGTTATCTTCTCCTTGGTTGGGCAGCCCAGGCAGGCAGCAATGGCTGAGCCATTGGAGCTGAAGCTGGTTCTAGGGGAGCAGATGCCGCAGCCACTGTAGTGGGTGCAGCCACATCATCATCTGCCTGGCCCTGTGCCAGTTGAGCAGATGGTGGTGCTATCCAAGCTAGAGCTTCACACGCTCAGACGTTGTCGAAAGCACCCTTCAGGAATTCAATGGCTTGTTCGACAAGCATGCCATTGTAGTCTGATTCGCTTTGTTCTCATGCTCGGCATGGGGTTTTTTTCCGGCAACTTCCTTGGCTCCTCTGGATGAAGGATACTTTGGAGGGTCTCTCTTCCCAATCATCCTTCTTTCTGACTCCCAGCGACCATTGGGGTTTTGGCTGGTCATCGCAGGCCTCTGCCTCCCTTAAATACTCAGGTTGCTCTCCTCCGCTTAGGGGCCTTAGTTCAGCCTCCTCCCAAGTTACCACCTCCTCTTGATCGCTCTCTTGCACAGACATCTCATGCAAACTTTCCCCCAAAGTAGAGGAACGTCTCCGGGTTGACCAAAATTGCAGATCTAGCTTAATGAAAGTAAAACGACATCTGGGTATTCCCATGCAAAGATTACATTTTCCCCTTTCCCTGGCCCTCCCCCCTTGACCAGTTCAACAGTGTCCAATAGTATTCCATTTTGATGTTTTGGGAACCACTTTGATGTTTGGCACCTCTCAATGTAGTTTCACGTTCTGTTCCCAGGCCAGGTGTCCTTATTGGTTGGCTTATTTTTTTTTATTTTTTATTTTATTTTTGTATTTATATACCGCCCCATTCCGAAGACTCGGGGCGGTTCACAGCTTTTAT
>JANHFL010005346.1:106994-120315 GCA_032468155.1 Oxyrhabdium leporinum
TTATTTAAAACAATACAAAATACAAATTTAAAATTAATTAAAAAGAATTAAATTTTTTGCTGTGACCCGTTTAAAAATTTTTTTTAATTTTTTTTTTAAATATTAAAACCCCGTTTAAATTAATTTAAAAAGCTTTAAAAAACCTGGTTATACTGGTTTGACACCTCTGGTTCCTGTCAGTTTGTCTCCACCACCACCCCCAATTTGTCTTCCTCTTCACAACCCAAGCTTAGCTTCTGCAAATTCCTTTCCCCCCTCCTTTTGGTTTATGGCAGGATGTCAGCGAAGCGAAGAAGCTGAAGATGGCAGACCTGGCAATCTGACAGTAAAGTTTCTTTTTACATAAGAGCCTCTGTATTGTTACTATTTTCCTACGGGGATATATTTAAAATGTTCCTAAATTAAGTGTATCAGCAGTGAATTCCCATCATACTTTGAGAGCAGGAGGATGTGGCTTCTGTTAGAGTTTGCAGCAATCCAACCAGCACACAATTAAATAAATCAACAGAATTCATTTATAGAAGAAACTTGTTTATATACAGTAATATAAAATATGATGCATATATACAATACCCATGCAGCTCTTGCAACCTGGTAGCAAGTACGAGGACAAGAAGCAGAAGCAATCAAAACCACCTGAACTCAGTAATCACAGAAGCGCTATATTTATACAGACCAGTTACCCTAAGCCACGTCCAGTCTCCACGCTGTCTGACATGGCTCACATCAGGTGCTGTTTCTTAGTCACCAAACAGTTCCCATTGGCTGACTTGTTGTGGCTATCCCAGCTCATAATTTCTTATATACTGACAGCTTCTCTGTCTTTAAACTACAAGGTGATGAAATTCTGATAACACAAGTATTATTCAACTTATCTTTATTTTTAAAACTGTATTTGAATTGCAACAGCTTGCAAATAAACAAGAAGAAAAGTGATTTTCTTTTTCATCGTGTTTTATGCCCCGTGGAAGACAGGCTCACATTGAGGATGAGTTTGTTGTTGCTTTAAATGATTTAATAAAGGAATGTAGCAAATTCCCTAAAAGAATTTAATAAGTTATTATGTAAATTTATGTAAATGTAAAGTTAATATGATATAATTCACATAATAATTATGTAGCATCTTTTTAAAATATGGATGGCTTAATTTTTTCCCCAAAAGTTTTGAAAGTCATACTATTCCCTATTCCCAAGATTTTTGATAGTGAACCTGAATTGGGTTTAGTGACTTTAAAACAGAATATTCTGTATGGGTATTGTATACATGCATCATACTGTATATTATTGTATTTTAAAAAGTTTCTTCTATAAATGAATCCTCCTGAATTATTTACTTGTGTGCTGGTTGGATTGCTGCAAACTCTAACAACTTTTCATCTACCCCTAACATTGTTTGTTCTTTATAAAAGCCATAAGTCTTTCTCATATCTTGATTGTTTTTGCATATGTGGCCACCATAATATGTCCACATCTTGATTTTATAACTCTTGTTTAGTATTAAGTTCCCCTTCCATGTTCAAAATATCTTTATATGTTAAATTTTTTTCCAGATTTACTACATTTGGATGGATAAATGCTTCCTTTGTTGAAAGCCAAACTGGTATTTTCATGTAAATTTTTGCTTTCACCTTTTCCCATACTAGAAGTAGAGCATTTCTTATATAATGTCTTTGGAAATACCTATGAGTTTTATTTTTATCATACCATAAAAAAGCATGCCATCCTAATTGGAGATTGTGATCTTCTAAAAATAGTAATCTTCTGTGTCTGAGAATTATCCATTCTCTCACCCATATTAATACAGAAGCTTGATAATAAAGCTCCCAAACTGGTAGTCCAAACCCCCCATTATTTTTAGATTCTTGTAGCATTTTCAATCTTATTCTTACTTTTTCCCCTTTTCAAACATATTTCAAAATTATTTTATGGGGATCTTTTAGAATAGAAACAAATGCCTCAGCAAAATATTCATTTTTATAGTTGCAATCCTTCCTACCATTGATACATGCAAATTTTTCCAAATCCGCTTTGATTTGTTATAGTAGTCTTGTGTAATTATCTTCTTTAATTGTTACATATCTTGCTGTTAAATATATTCCCAAGTATTTTACTTTCTTGACTATCTACAGGTCTAATTTTTTTGTCAATTCACCTTTCTGTTTTTCTGTAATATTCTTGACTAAGATTTTAGTTTTATCTTTATTTATTTTCAGTTCCGTATTCTTCTATTTTTCCCATTAACTTGGGACCCGTTTCCAATGGTTCTTCTAACATAAATACTAAATAATCTGCAATGATTGTAATTTATATTTTCCCCTTTTTATTTCCATCCCTTTTATTTCTCGATCTTGTCTAATATTTCTATTTAACACTCCCAATGTTAGTATAAATAGTAATGGGGGCAATGGACATCCTTGTCTTGTGACTTTTTTTATATTAAAATTCTCAAATCAAGTCCCCATTTTGCTATTTGCTTGTGATATACTGCCTTAATCATGTTTATAAACTTCTCACCAAAATCCTTACAGTCTAACAGAGAAAAATAGCAAGAATCATTAGGAGGCTGGAGGCTAAAACATACAAAACAGTTACAGGAATTGGGCGTGTCTAATCTAATGAAAATTAGAGGTTAACAGAGTTGGAAGTGATCTTGTAAATAATCTAGTGCAACCCCCCCACCCAAGCAGGAGACCCTACACAATTTCTGACAAATGGCAGTCCAGTCTCTTCTTAAAAGCTTCCAGTGATGAAGCTCCCACAACTTCTGAAGGCAAGTGTTCCATTGGTTGATTGCTCTTACTATCAGAAAAATTCTCCTTATTTCCAGGTTGAATCTCTCTCTATTCAGTTTCCATCCATTATTCCTTGCCTGGCCTTCAGGTGCTCTGGAAAATAGCTTGACTCCCTCTTCTCTGTGACAGCCTCTCAAATTGTCAGGGTTCCAAGTAACACCCCCAACCAAATAAGGCTCCGAGCCCAGCAGTTCCTCAAAGTTCCATTTTATTAGAGATGTCATATTGGCACATCTGGGGAAAACCCGAATCTGAAAGCCCTTTCAACCAGTCTATATTTGTACTTTTGGTTTTTCTTGCATAAGTCTAAGACTTTACTTTTCTCTACATTGAATTTCATTTTGTTAAGATAGGACCCAATGTTCAACTCTGTCAAGATCCATCTGGATCTTGAGCCTATCATCTAGGGTGTTGGCTATTCCTGTCAGCTTAGTATCATACGCAAATTTGGTAAGTTCCTCTTCTATTTCCTCATCTAAGTTGTTTATGAAGATATTGAAGAGTACTGGACCTAAGACGGAACCTTGTGGTTCCCTGCTGCTTACTTCCATCCATGTAGATGTAGTACCATTAAGGACTACTCATTGAGTACAGTTTATCAGCCAGTTACAAATCCATCTGATGGTCTATCCCATTTTTTTCTAGCTTTCCAAGAAGTAGTATATTATGTCCACAGTATTTCACTGGTCTAGTTATTTAGTCACTGTGTTAAAGAATATAATAAGATTGGTTTGGCAGGACCTGTTTTATCTTCTATCTTTTATCCTCCTTTTAAGGACGCAAACACATACCCCAACTATTATCCCTAGTCCAGCTGAACCAACCAAATAGTTTTATTTTCAAATAATTTTCATATGCACATTTATGTATCTTTTTCTCTCTAATAATGTGCCTGCTACTAATCTGTCAAATGGTTAATAAAAGGATTTGCATATATTGCCCTGTGTGCAGGTTTACAGTGAATACAAAGCCAGCCTTGCCTTTGACTTTGTCAGCAGTCGACAGAAAAATGTAAGTGTGGGATTGTAGTTTTATACATCCTTTTTTATTCAGCACTGGGAAATGAGCACATTTAATTAGATTTGCTTGCCATTTAATTTTACATTAGGAAGAAACTAGAAAAACATTGCAATCGGAGAGATTGCATATGTAACTTGGATCTCTGTGTGAAGTTGAAGTTCCAAAAAAATCCCTGTGGCCATAAGCACATAATTTCTAGTATTCCTAGGAAATGCCTTTCACTTGCACTCTTTATGTCATAATGAACTAGGAATAAAATATTATAGTAAGTAATCCTAATTTTAAAACCATTCAATGCTGTACCTGTTAATTTGTACGATAATTTAGAAGTATCAGAAAACTCTCCTAAGGACAAATTTTACATATTTTGTCACTTTTGTGGCCACAGTTATGGAAATAGATTGCCATTTACTTCAACTGCTCAGGGTGGCCTGCAGGTTTACTGCTTCCTGATGTTCTCCCATCAAAGTACTAACCCATCGAATTTCCTTGTTTTTTTCAGCCAAATTCTGCCCCTGAACCACTAATATCTACTGATCAGTTGTGAACTGACTTTAAATTCCCTTTGTGAGCGTGATTTTAAAGTAAATAAATTTGCAATATGTAAACATACTTAGACTTATTTCGATGTTTTGCCTGTTCCAGTGCTTTTTTCATAGTCTGCTCTCTATCTCCAGGCATATACAGATTACAGTGACTCTGTTTCCAGGAGAATGGGCTTTATTCCACTCCCACTGGCTGTTTTAGTAAGTCATACCTTTTTTCACAAAGTAGCTAGTGGAAATTGCCCCAAAGGATGAAATATTTCCCTGAGCATGTTAGTTAATAAAAATAAAATAATATTGACTCTTAATTTTAAAATTTGGATAACTCTATACCATGATTGTAGACTTGGTGAACAAGATTTTCAGGTTAAACTGAGATGACCCCCTGCCCTGGGTTAGAGTGTGGGTTATTGTATGTTATTGAAATAAAAGTGTATGCCACTGCTATCTGTTAAAATAATTTAACATGGGGTATCTTAAATATTAAATCATTTAAAGTAACTTAAACAATTTCAACTACATACTCATCCCTTTTCAGAAATAATTTTAATCTCTGTTATTTCTCTTTCCAGCTCATTAGAGTTGTTACAAGTTCTGTAAAAGTCCAAGGGGTCTTGTCCTATTCCTGTGTTATTCTTTTCTGTTGTGGGTAAGTGTAAATCAAATAATTGTGTAAAGCTTATCTGTAGGAAAAACAGAATACCAAAAATCAACATGCAAAAGTTCTTACACTGAAATCCCATTTTGTGATTAAGAATATATCAGCACAACAGAGTTGGTAATGGAATATTAAGTACAAAAATTTAAGCTTTTAGTATATAAATAAAATGTTTAGAACTAAGATCTCTTAATCATGACAATTATTGCTAATCGCACAGGTTAAATATATTTTGTCCCATTTAGCTTTTAAGAAAATATTTTTAATTAAATAAATACAACACGTGATAGAAAATTAGAAGAAACAAGAAACAAAAGAAAATAAAAGTATACAAGATGTATACATGCAGACATACACATATTAATAAACTGACACCATGATTTATTAGTCATCCATGACTGATCTATACTATTGAGCAGTTCTGCAAACTGCTCAATAGTTGAAGCCATATGTTTATGTTTCCAAGGTTAGACAATAAGTTTTTAGCTAATGTGTTCATTTTCTCTTTCCACAAGTCAACTCCCTCTTTAAAACATGCTTCCAATTTATTTATTTATTGGATTTTTGTGCCGCCCATCTCATCTAGAGGCGACCCTTGCTAGAAGGTTAAATTTCTAAAGAGGGTAAAAATGTATTTTACAGAATTATTACCCATCATGACCTTTATTTTGAAAGCAAATCCTGCTACTTTTAATGGAATTAATTTTCCACTAAGTACACTTTGTATCATAACTTGGTATCAATGCCCAATTCATGATTTAGTTAAGATTTCCAGCTGTGGGCAAACTATTACAGTAGGAAATTTCATGATGAATAATAATGGAAAAATCATAAAATAAAATACTTTATCATCAGATTAGTACACTCTTATCCAGCTGGCTTAAACATGGCAGGTACAAACCTCTATTCTTGGGTGTGGAAGTACAGGGAAAGGTGTGAGAGTGCATGTTTGCCTGCCCTGCTGCTGCTGACACACTCAGTATTGCAGGGTGTTAACATTAGAGTATGATGGTAATATGCTGCAGGATAATTATTGGGAGGCCTTCTTGAAGTTGGACTTAGTAGCATCTGCCCCCCTCACCTTTAAGAATAGCACTGGTGGCTGGGTGGCAGTTCTTCATCTGCCTCAGCCAGCTTTTTGCGAAAAACAGGACCATGTGTTTACACAGCCTGGTCAAGGCAGGAAAACTCATCTCAAGCCCCTTCTTGGAGGCACATCAAGTTCTTTACAAAAGTGAATCCAGGCTCCCTGGCACAAATCTAATATTTTTGTCCTATATTTCCAGTTAATGCACAGCAAATTAAAACAGTGTGTATGTGTTGTACTAATAAACAGTTTGAGGAGGCCTCTGGGGAGGTGAATTTGTTCAAACTGTGATATCTAATCCTCTGCACTTATTGTTTTCAGTTTAATATCACTTAAGGTACTCAACAGCATTGTATTGCTGGGAAAGTCCTGCCACTATGTCAAAGAAGCAAACATGGAAGAGAAGTTGTTCAACCCACCTCCTTTCAGTACCCCAGGAAAATCTGTTGGCAAACCACAAAGCAAGTACAAGTCTCCTCAGGGTAAGTGAAACCTCAAAATGCTGACTCCAGTATTAAGCAGAGGCCTCTTATTTAACTCAGTATAAAGTGACTAGTAGCATCTAAAGAGCTAAATCTTAATAGTTCTGAATAAAACCAGCTTTGGACTTTTTTCCCCTTCAGAAGAATTTTGCAGGGTTTGAAGTGCATATGAACCCTCAGCAGTCCTTTTATTGCTTCAGAGTATTCAGACCATTCTCCAATGTTTATGGTCCATGCGTGAACACTCATGCATTGTGGGGACGTGGTATGATCTCAAAGACAAATGGGATACCCTAAAGCTTTGTACCCCTTCTGAGCCCCTATAACAATAACAATATTTCCTGTTATCTGGAAATTGTAATAGTTCAAAAAAACTTCAAAACCACATTAAAATCTCACAGCAAAACAATGAAAGTGCACTCTGTGTCTGTTTTTTCATCTTGCTTTATACAAGCAATCCTAAAAGTGAGCCCATTTAAAAAAAACAAGACAGAGCAATGCATTCTTTTCAAAACCACCCATGAACATCACAGCAGCCAATATAAAATGTCCTTTTCTGACAGTTGCATTAAGTTTTCTTCTTCATAAGGCAGACTTTTGTATTTTGAAAGCTCAATGAAACAAAACTTTTTTGCCACCAGCATTCTAAAAACTCCAGGCATAATATTCAGGAAAGCAATTCAAAATTCAAAATTCCTTGTGGCACAATTTTTAAAATGAGTATAGAGCTTACCTGTCAAAGAAGCAGCAATCATTTTCTGAGTCCCAAAATGGTTTTCTGTCCCAAACATAAGTAATTGCGTTTTTTCTTCCTGTCTTCAAGGGGCTCTAGCAAATGGCAATTATACCTGCTATTTGATTTGCTAATTTGCTCTTTCAGTTTTCACTGCAGGAATAGTTTAAATAAATAGATAAATAATGGATCTAGGAAACAAACAAAAAAACAAGCTTCAAGAACAGTGTCACTTAAATAATCTTACTTGTCCCAAGATTGGAATAAAAACTACCCCAACTAATTTGGGTAAAAAGTGGCCCTTTCCTCCCTTGTTTCATTTCTGATTAGGAAATTTTCTATTTGATTAAAGAGCACCAGCTTCAAGAAGATACAATTTTTTAATGTGATCTTTAAAGCTTTTCCAAGTTAGTGGTCATATTTCTATGCTATAGTTATATAGTTCCTTGTTGAATGAAGATGTGTTTTATACTGTCCTGTGCTAAGAGTTCCTATTGTTATGATATTGGAGACAAAACTTCATCTTACATTTTTGTGGAATAAATAGTTCTGCCTGCTAAGGATACTCAAACCACATTCAAGGCTTCACATCATGAATGTCTATACACCTTCATGCTTTCTTATTTATCAGCTGAAAGGTCTTATATGAAAATAGTATCATATGTCATCAAAGAACCCAAAATATTAGACTTAGTGTGGAACACTATCATTAACAAACCAAAGAAAATGTATGACTGAATTCTTGAAAACCCAAACAAAGTAGTTCGAGTTGTCTTATGTTTTCCCTGAGAAAAGGTGCTATATTACACCGTTGCAGCAAACCCAATGAAAAGTGTGATGGCACCTTTGAGTCTGGTGAAGAAGATTGCAATTCATTTGTTAGTCTTGAAAATGCCATAAGGGTGTTTGTTGTTCTTGGACCCCCCCTTATTCCTCCCCTTTGAAATATATTTTATTTGTAGACACTGCACTAGCGTCTTTTGGAGTGGGTGGCTACAGTGATCTAAATAAAGACAACAAAATGAGTTTGTGCTTATATTTCACACAGGACTTTCCAATGAGGAAGGCTTCTCCGCTTCAGTGACCAGTCAGCCTGTGCAACCAAAGGAAAATGTAGCCCCCCAACTGGTGACAAGTCCCTCTGACCAGTTTCTGACCACTCCTGACGGAGATGAGAAAGACATGTGCCAAGACAGTGCAGAATCCAAATTCAGATCTACAAAGAAAGATCTGTTGGAGATAGACAGGTTTACCATTTGTGGAAATCGAATTGACTAGCAGTTTCTGAGTGTGAGACTGAGCAGTTGGAACAGGAAGGCTGTCAGTGACAGACAGATGCCAAATAGGCATATCAATATTTATTTAAAACTTAAATTATTAAACAGCAAATCTGTTGACGGGCTATAAGTTGGCTTAAAAAATGGATCAAGCGTCAGCTTTGTAACCTTGATACTTTGAAAAATTAAATGAGTTGGGTTTTTTTTTAAAAAAAAGAAAACAACAATTGGACAGAGCTGCGGTGTCACTTTCCTGAAAAGTGACCTACCTCCAAACCCTTTTTTCCTGTATGAATCTGTGCTTCATTGACGCTTTGTTTTGCCAGACCATAGAGAATTTTGAAAATTTCTTGAGAAGCACCTCTCTCCCCTTGCTTTCATGAGCAGATCTCTTCCTCAATTAAAAATTCCTTTTGCCATTTTTCCCAGATTTACAGGAAAATAACTTACCCCCAGGAGATGGCTCAAAATGCATTTCAGCTAACTAAAATAGACCATCCTTAAAGATTTACTACTAATTGTTTTTGTCCCAAATCTTAAGCTTATAAATCAGAAATCGATCATAACAAGGAAAGAGTTGAAAGTTTGAAGGAACAAAAAGTCAAGAACTTATCCTTTGCTCTTTGGCATTTTAAGTATCGAGGGAGAAATCAGTATGCTTCAGTTCCAGCTGCCAGCCTTTTCACTGTGCAAGAATTTTCTTTGTATTACATGTCAAACAACTGAAGAGTGTTTCTTTTTTTGCTTTGGCTGGAAAAGCTGCATGTCATCAAACGACAGACTGAAATAGATTTTCTTGAAAATTAGCTTTATGAAATGCTTGGTTTTGAAATACGAAGCAGCTTCACTTGATGTGTATAGAGGAGTGCACAGAAGATTATGACAAGAATTATGGTTCTTTTTAGCTCAACATATTTAAGAGCAAATCTATACTCAAGGTGCTCCTTTCTTCTCTATCCTCAATGCCTAAGGAACACAATGCAATATCAAGTGTCTTTTTTTTAAATAAAAATTTATTGTGTGTGTTGAATAATAAGCAAATCTTTGGCAACTTACTTCTTAGCTCTTGCAGAGTGGCCAAAACAAATATTTTAAAATGCTAATGTTTGAAGTCCAGAGTACATTTATTATTTCCCCAAAGTTGAGAGGATGAATACGTGGGAATGGTATCCTGACAAGCAGGTTTCAAGAAAGAAGGCAGTATGGATAGTCAAGTGTTTCTAATAATTTTCTCCCCATGCTGCCAACCTCCTTTGACCAACTATTCAACTTAATAGAACATTGTGGGAGAAATATAAAGCTTGAAGTTGAAGTTTACAAGAGATTAATTTCATAGACGTGTTGCTTCTGGCAAATTTCATTCGTTAAAATTCAATTCAGAACATTTCTTAAATCTTGTAATTTGATTTTATTTAAATGTAGCTGAAAGGAAGATTGGAATGATGTTTTCCTTGTAAAATAATTATGTATGGATTTTATAAGTGCATCTTGTGTGTCAAAATAAAAAACTTAATTTTGTAGCTTTTGTTTACAAAAGAAAACAGCAACTACATATTCAAGACTCCCAGCTTTTTTGCTAGAAGAAATTTAAAGGATGTGGAAGCTAATTGAGTTTTACTTCAGATCCAACCATCCTCAAGTATTCTATGCACACATAAGAGAGAATTCTTCCAGCAGGAGCCCTAAAGATTGATGTTTGTGTGGAAAATGCTATTGGCAGGTTCGTGTATCTATGACTACAAAGGGTGTCTGTGTCATCTTGTGCTGTTGGAGCGCTATATTTCTTGGCTGGAATTGTGACTAAGACCCTTTTGGTTTTATCTTTTGCTAAAATTCTATTGGCATCAGCCTATGTTGAGAAAATAAGCTGTTTTTACCATTTCATAAGAGTTCTCTTCGCACTAAGAAAGCAAAAAATATCCTGAAATCTGCTGAACTAGACATAATTTCAACTAAAAAAAATTCCTAAAATAATTAGGATATCATTAGGATATCTTGGTTTTTTGTTTGTTTGTTTTTCTATTTTGTATTCTTTTGATGATAGGATTTTGATTGCATTTACTAGAATTGGTCCATTACCACCACCTATGTATATCTCATCAAATACAAATCAACTTCTCTCCCTCTCCCCTCCTTTTCTCTCTCTCTCTCTCGCGCGCGCGCGCACGCACACACACACACACATATTTTAACAAAGCTTTGTTCTCAACTCAGAAGTAAATAAACACAGTCTTACCTATTTAAAACAAATCCTGGAATACAAACAAATACCGATATATCCATGATTCAAATAAATCTAGGAGTTGATGAGAGTAGAATGGAATAACTGTCTGAACCTTTTAAAGAGCATCAAGCCTTTACAGAAATGAAATTAATTAACTCAATGTAAGTACCACCCAAGTCCAAACTGACTCTGGGCAGTATACTATAAGCAAAATAGAAAATACAATATGAATAGAAGATAAGAGATTTTTATTGTGATTTTAAATGTACACTAATCAGCATATATTAATATGAAATTTCGTTGCATTCAGCTCTCAAAGAATAACTATTATGCATATAGCCACATACACAAACATATGACAGAGAAGCAACCAGTCTAGTTCAAATGTATACATGTACATGGTGGAAAAAAAGAATCCTGCGAGTTTACAAGACGGCATAGGGAACAAAGCTTTTACAGAATCTAGTACTCCTTCTATAAATACTTTGAAACCTCTTCCCAGAGGGAGCAACAGAAACAGACCATGAAGTGGGTGTGTGGGGTCTCTAACAATGCCTTGAGTTCTCAGCACATAGCGCTTATAAGCAGTATCCTGAATAACGGGAAGTGAGCTTCCTACTCTCTTACTTCCTAATCTTAGCTGTCTACCAATCTGTATGGACCTTTTATGTGAGGCACCACCAAACCAAACAGTGATACAGTTTGTTAAAACTGCTCTTAACCATGCCTCTGTAAAAAGTGTCCAGAGCAGAAGGAGAAGGATGCGATGCAGGAAATGCAAATGTTGGTTTGCACACTTCATTAAAGATAATGTATGAAGAAACCAAGTCAGATTGTTAGTTATCTGTACCCCCAGATACTTAATACTGTTGACCATCTCCACGGCTACAGCTTTGATACAAAGTGGAGTATGATTATGCTGGCTCTTTCTAAAATCAGCCATGATCTCCTTTGCTTTATTAACATTCAAAGCCATGTTATTTTTATTCCATCTGTCCATCAAAGCCTTCACCTCCCTATAAGAATCTCCATTGTCATCCCAGATAAAACCCACCATTGCTGTGTCATCAACATACTTCACAATATGATTCATAGCAGACTTGGCACAGCAGTCATGGGTCATCAAGGTAAACAGTACGGACTCAAGAAACAGTCCTGTGGGGAACCTGTAGTCAAGGAGATGGAATTGGAAACTTCTTCCAACTCACAAAAAAATGGGGCCTATCAGTAAGGAAATGAAGCAGGGGTGGGCTGCTGTATGGTCACAAAGGTTCAGGCAAACCTCTAGCTCTGATCTCTGGCTGGGCCCTCCCACACACCTTTGTGCTAAGCTATCCCTAAATAACTCACCTTTCCCCTGCCCAGGTGACCTCCATGCCGCCCCTGCTGTACTGACTGGAGCTACATTAATCCATCAGCTGCCTCCTATAGCTTTGTTTCAGCCCCAAAGTGCCGCATGCAAGCGAAGTGATCGTGCATGCACGTGCATGACCAACGAACCACTTGCCAAAGCAAGTGCAGCCCATCTCTGAAATGAAGTATGCAGTTACATAAAGAAGTATTAAAATGTAATAGGCCCAGTTTGTTCACCAAATGCTGAGGAATGATTGTGTTGAACACCAAACTAAAACTAAAAAAAAAAGTAAACATTTAAGAAAAGGAATAAAGAACAAAAACAGATTTAGCTAACGGCAGCCCTGCCCCCAAATGTATCTGATGTACTCTAGTCATCTTAATTGAAGTCTTGAGACAACAGCAAGATTGTAAGGCTTTCCAGAATGCCAACAGGGTAGAAGCAACACAAATTGCTGGGGAGAAATGCTTGTTCTGTGTAACAGGGATGCTTCCTGTTGCCAAAAGTTGATGCTGATTATCTGAAGGAACCTGGAGTGTGCCAATCCCGATGGCTTGTATTGACTGGCAGAATCTGCAGGAGGTAGGCAGTCTTTCAGCCAGGCCATGCAGGGCTTTATAGGTCATAACCAGCATCAAATTACACCTAGAAGCATACTAGCAACACATGCAGCTCACAAAGCATGGATGTCATGTGCGCATAGCAAGTCATGCTTCATTCTCAACTAGTTGAAGCTTTTGAGTTTTCTGTTTTTCTATGGCAGCCCATGTAGAATATATGATAGTCGAGTTGTGAGGTGATGAGAGCATGAGTGAAAGGTACTCTCAACCCAAGAAAAGGCACAATTTGATTTCTTGATACATTGTGCAAAGGCCTTTATAGCCACAGCTACCATCTGCTTCTCAAGCAGGAGTTGTGAGCCTAGGATGGACCCCAGATAATGCACTACTCAGGAATGCAGAAGTGCTATCCCATTCAAGGTTGAAGATGGAATATGCCCAGATATAGGTACCCCTAGTATGACATTTGGTAGGATTAAATTGGGGGCAGTTCTTTCCAATCCTGGCCCACATAGTCTCCAAGCATTGGGATAGAACCTTGACATCCTTACTTGAGTAACCTGGGTTCCTCTAGATGTGTGAGTGACCT
>JANHFL010005346.1:176008-194808 GCA_032468155.1 Oxyrhabdium leporinum
TAAAAGCTGTGAACCGCCCCGAGTCTTCGGAATGGGGCGGTATATAAATATAATAAATAAATAAATAAATAAATAAAATTTGTTCCCTCGTTTGCTGCTCTGGCCTCTTGTTGTTTTCTCTGCCAGCTCCCTTCTGTCCTTCGTTGCTTGGGTCTTTTCAGCCTTGTCCCTGCTCTGGTCAGCTCTCTCGGCCTGCTCTGCAGTTTTCCGGTCTGCTCCACTCAGCTCCACGGTCGCTTTCCCTGTTACTCTCTGCACTGCTCTCAGGGTCTAGCTCACGCGTTGCCCCATGCAGCTGCTGGCTCTCCTTCCAGCTGCTCTGCCGCTGCTTTTTGCTCTGGAGCCACGTGGCTCCCGCTTGCTGTCCGTCACGCCAGGGATGCCGCTTCCACCAGCAAACAGGACTGCCTGGATGGTGCCCAGCAAGCTCGTCTTTCTTCTCTTCCCTTCCTCCCTGCTCTCTCCTCTCACCGGCTCGATGATCCACGGCAAGTTTGACTCTCCTCTATAAACATGTATGTATTTATCTATTTTTACTTAGCATCTTATGGCACCACAACTCATTGTGACTCCACAGGGTTTACAGTAATAAAACCTTAATACAGAAACCAATCAACCCCATATATATAGCAAATGGCAAAATGCAAAGGCTCCACATTTAACATGTATTTGCCCTGCAAATACAGGGCAAATCTAGCAAAGTTGATGGCATTCTGATGGTCTAGGAATCCCAAAAACATGATTCTTGCTTTTGTTCAGTTTAAAAGTTAACCTAGACTCCAGGCCTTACTAATTATGTCCATTTCTTGTCCTATTCTTCCTCAAAACTGATAACCTTTCTCCTCACAAGTTGATAAATTGGAGAAGGTGTTACATGTCCAATCTAGGGACTCCCATTAACTGTGTGCGTTGCTGCATTCTGGACGAGTTGAAGTTTCTAAGTGGGCCAATTGCTGTGATCCAAACAGGAAGTGACCCAAGGCATGAGTGACCGGTGTGGAGGGAAATTACTCTTCCTGCGCTTGGAAGGGAAAATGGTAATTCCTGGGTTGTGACAGCAATTGGCGCCAGAAATTCTATTGCTATGCAATGAGGTTATAAAAAGTGACATTAGGTGATCACATTACTTAGTGAAGCCAATCCTGGCAGTTCCAGTTGCCATTGCAGTTCCAGACCCCCCTTGGGTCATTAAGTGAGGACCTTATGTGATTTGGATGTGGAAAGAGGTAGGTTTCCCCAGGTCAGCAGGTGAGAGTTACGGGCAAGTGGGTGGTCTCCAGGCCTGCTCCTTTCTGGGGGAGAGGAATTGAGAGCCAACTATTAAAGCATAGGACACTTTGGATCAGCTTTCAACAAACTAGGGCCTTTCAAATGTTTTTTTGCAAGCTGCGTGGGAAACCACTTCACGGTTTTGTCCTGTATTTCAATCTTTTATTAATGGGATAAAGCGGGCAATTGTTTATAAAGCTGCACATACAAACAAGACCTTTATCAGCTTTTATGATGCAGCACCTGGCTAATCTTGGGAAGGTAAACAGGGTTAAACATCACTCTTCAACTTTCCCTCAGTTGCAAAGGTAATTTTGGGGAGTTAACATCAGGTAGATGATGAGTTTAGGACAGCTCGGAGAAGCCGGGAGCAAACGGGGCCGTTTCGTTCGCTCCACACTGTAAAAACTATTCCTGTGCGCTGTGGGGGTCGAATATGACTTGATGGCACAGAAGGAACCACGGAATCAATGAAAACATTTTGCTTTACGGTAGAAATAGAACGAGCATGTTTTTCAGCGTTATGTCACTAGATGGCGCACTACAAATGAGCGACACTCGTGCCTAGAACGTAGGGAATACAGTACAGTAGCGGCATTGCTGGTCTACTAGGGTAGGTAGAGGTGGAGATGGAACAGACTGAAACGATAGAGAATTATATTTCCAGAGAGGATGTGAAGGAGAGGAGGCGAAGGATAGAGGGACTTCCTCTTCCGGCTCACCCACGGTAGGACAATGGCGTCGGCGGAGCCTCTGGGTCTATTTGAAGGGATCGAAGCGGCTGCTGGGAGGTGAGTGGAGGGCAGGTCGGAGGAGAAGCCAGGAGTAGGTTGGGCCTTTTGGGTTCCTCCACGGTGTATGAAGCAGAGCAAGGAACGAGGCTAAAACATAGCGGCTGCTGCTTCATATTCTTTCCCTCCCGAAATTTTATTCCTCTGGGGCTGCACGATTTAAAACTGCTATAACAAAACTGATAGAAGTGAAGCCGATCAGAATACTTCGAATACTTTCTGAATGCACTGTATCTGTGATTTACTCAAGCCGAAAGGAGAATTTTGTGATTGAGTTGATGTTTGGATCGGCTAGCCTTTCTACATGCCAAATGAATCATAATTAATGTTAGAGATCACATTAGAATTTTATTGTTTGTTTTTTCATTATAACATATGGGGTACTTTTGGTGCTTTCGCATGTCCTTAAGCTGTTTTTCAAACAATAATGAAACTAACTCATTAATATGAATTTTACAGATAAAAAGGATGCCAACAAGAGCACTCTGGACAACAGAGAGTGAGAAGCAGCATTAAAATGTAAAACAAACCGTCAATGAAAATCTTCCACTTCCTCCAGAAAGTGTCAAATCTCTTCTCCTTCCTCAGCTGATGGGGACAATTATAAGAACAAAGCTTTCAGCAGGAAAATATAGGGGATCTGGAACTTGAAGAAACATTACATGAGAAGTCAAGGAGGATAATTTCTAAGTAAAGAACACCTGGAAGTCAGTGGCAAGAAAAAGCTTATGTGGATAGCTAAAACTGGCAGGAATTAACGAAAGCCTTTGTGGAAGGAAAGAGTAGCTTGAATCAAAAAACCAACAGGTAAGGGATGAGAAACATTGTTGGCCTCCTCAAGAATCCAAGAATATCAAATGTTGGACAATTCCTACAGACTGCCTATTTTGGGAAAAACACAGATTACAGATCATTGATTGATGCATAATCAAACCACCCTGTGAAAAGTCATTCATACAAATGTTTGTGGTGCGGCAGAAGCTATACTTGGAACAGGTCTCTCGTGATTCATAGAAGGACCCATACCGAAGAGAAACTCTTCCAGTGCTCCCATTGTGACAAAAGATTTAGCATGCACACCAATCTGGTGATACACAAAAGGACTCACACTGGGGAGAAACAATATGAGTGCCTGGATTGTGGGAAAAGGTTCAGTCAGAATTCCGACCTGGTGACGCACCGGAGGACTCACACAGGAGAGAAACCATATGAGTGTCTGTATTGTGGGAAAAGTTTCAGTAAGAATTCGAACCTGGTAATACACCAGAGGATTCATACGGGAGAAAAACCATATGAGTGTCTGGATTGTGGGAAAAGTTTCAATCACAAATCCCACCTGGTGAAACACCAGACCACGCACACAGGAGAGAAATTGTATTGTTCAGAGTGTGGTAAAGGTTTTACTTGCAATTCTGACCTGGTGGTACACCAGAGGACTCACACAGGAGAGAAACCATATGAATGCCCAGATTGTGGGAAAAGTTTCAGTCGGAATTCCAACCTTGTGGTACACCAGAGGACTCACACAGGAGAGAAACCATATGAATGTCCAGATTGTGGGAAAAGTTTCAAGCGTAATTCCAAGCTGGTGATTCACCAGAGGACTCATACGGGAGAGAAACCATATGAGTGTCCAGATTGTGGGAAAAGGTTCATAAAGAAGTCTTACCTAGTGAATCACCAGAGGACTCACACAGGAGAAAAACCATATGAGTGTCCGGATTGTGGGAAAAAGTTCAGTCAAAGTTCCACCCTAGTGATACACAAGAGGACTCACACGGGAGAGAAACCGTATGCATGTCCGGATTGTGGGAAAAATTTTAATTGGAATTCTGAACTTGTGGTGCACCAGAGGATTCACACAGGAGAGAAACCATATAAGTGTCCTGATTGCGGGAAAGGTTTCCATCGAAATTCCGACTTAGTGTTACACCAGAGAACTCACACAGGAGAGAAACCATTTGAGTGTCCAGATTGTGGTAAAAGGTTCAGTCACAATTCCAGCCTGGTGATACACAAGAGGACTCACACAGGAGAAAAACCATACGAGTGTCCAGATTGTGGGAAAGATTTCCGTTATAGATCTAGCCTTATAAATCATGTAAGGGTACACATAGGAGAGTAACCATTCAAATGCCCAGATCGTGGACAGTATTTCACAAAAAATTCCTCCCTTACCACAGAAGAAATTCCACATGAGGAAAAATTTGATCCGTTTAGAGGAATCTTGAATTTTGTTTGTCTCTTACTGAAAGCCCAGCTGAGAAATTAATAATTTCATTTCTTGTATGATTCTTTTTAGTCAAGCATGTCTTATTATTAAATATGAGGGAGGAGATCTGAGCTTCCTTAATTTGGCACAATGTGGTCGTTCCCTTTCACGGAGTCAATGTGGGTCATAGGAAGTGAGTTTGTGGGCCAGAGAAAGTGGGTTTGGATCTCTTACTAGGTATGTTTGTTGCCTTGAGTTATTTCTACGTATAATACAGGGGGATATAAACATGTATGTATGTACTTTTACTTAGCACGAAAATGTATATGGCAGCCCAACCCATGGTGAGTCCACATGGTTTACAGCAAAAAAACCTTAATACAGAAACCAATAAATCACATATATTGCAAAATGCAAAGCCTTCATGTTTAACATATACTTACCCTGCAAATACAAGGTACGTCTAGCAAGACTGATGGCATTTGGATGGTCTGCAAATCTCAAAAATACAATTCTTGCTATTGTTCAATTTAGAAATTAACCAGGCCTTCTGGAATTACTAATTATATTTGCTCTTCTTGCTCAAAACTGGTAACACTGCTATCATGTCTCTCCCTGATCCTGCTCTTCACTAGACTAGCCAGTTCCTGTAACCATTCATAGTATGTTTTAGCCTCCGGTCCCCTAATCATCTTGATTGCTCTTCTCTGCCCTCTTTCTATAGTCTCAACATCTTTTTTGTAGTGTGGTGACCAGAACTGGATGCAGTAGCAATAGCACTTAGACTTATATACTGCTTTAAAGCTGTTTACAGCACTCTCTAAGTGGTTTACAGAATTTACAGAGTCAGCATATTGCCCCCAACAATTTGGGTCCTCATTTTACCCACCTCGGAAGGATGGAACGCTGAGTCAACTTTGAGCCTGGTGAGATTCGAACTGCCAAATTGCAGGCAGCCAGCAGGCAGCAGAAGTAGCCTGCAATACTGCACTCTAACCACTGTGGCTCATTCTAGGTCTGACTAAGGTTTTATAGAGTGGTATTAGTACCTCACTTGACCTTGATTGTATCCCTCTGTTAATGCAGTTTAGGATTGCATTGGCTTTTTTGGCTGCCACTGCACACTGCTGGCTCATATTTAGCTGGTTGTCTACTAAGTCTCCAAGATCCCTCTCACAGGTCCCTTCCAACTCTATGATTTTGTGATTCTGTTCTAATTGGGAGTCAGCGTATGTATAAATTAGGTGGATGGATGGATGGATAGATGGATGGATTGAGGATAGATTTTGAACTTAAACAGCAAATTTTCCTCAAAAATTTAAACATGGACTTAATTCTCATAAAGTGATTTCTAGAATAAAATAGTACTTTTGAACCTGCTAGACCATTTATAGATCTCATTAAACTAGAGGATGCCTTCCTATGTGAACATAGCCTTGGACTATTATGTTTCCATTTTTTTCTGGCACTTACCTGAGAGATTTTTAGTTTGCTTCCACTATTAAATTAAACTTTCTTGTTATACCAGCCTAATATAGAGGGCAGGTTGTGTATTTTGATTTCAGGAGGTTTCCCCCACCTCCCCCTCCCGCCCATATCTGTGTGTGCTAATTTTCTATTAATTTTGCGGTAATTTGTCTTGACTATTTTCTTCTCTGAAAAGCCTATTCTGCTTTATTGTTTTTTTCATAATTTTTCCTGCTGAGTAATTTTAATCACCCTCAATCTTTTATTTCAAAAACTGGCTGTCAAGAAATACGTTAGAGCTAGGGTAAGTGTTTTTCCTTTCTTATACTGAAATTGAATAATTAGCTTCAGACAGTTGGCTGTTCGTCATTAAGCTTGACTTCAGTTGAAGGAAAGACTAAAAAGCATCAAAGACCTCACAGTAAATTACCTTTGCTAATGTTGAATGTTAGTTTAATAACTAGAAGTATTTTTAAAAGCATCAAAGCATGTTAAAAATCATGAACACCGGCTACATAGGTTTATAAAGAAAATAATTTTGAGATACT
This sequence comes from Oxyrhabdium leporinum, assembly GCA_032468155.1. Lineage (NCBI taxonomy): Eukaryota > Metazoa > Chordata > Lepidosauria > Squamata > Cyclocoridae > Oxyrhabdium > Oxyrhabdium leporinum. The sequence goes on from JANHFL010005346.1 coordinate 182,296, forward strand.
TTTATAATCTTGTCGCAGAGACATGCAGACCTGTTTTAAAACTGGCCTTTTATAATCGTATAAAATATCTAGTTGCCCATTAGTTAAACTGCATGATACACAAACCAGTGTGGTAAGAGATAGGAAAATACTAGAATTATGTGATGCTATAATTGCTGAGCTGCTTCTATAACCTTCAGCCTATGTGAAGGTTTGTGCTTTTCTTCTTGAATTGTAAAATTTAAGCATATGCACAGCATCCCATCTCAGTCTTTATTCTTCACTGCTGTTAAGAAAAAAAATAAGCAGAAAAAAATACCCACTCTCTGCCCTTGAAATAATTAGGGAAAATGGACGAATGTTTGCAAACCCTGAGTGTCTTGAATATAGGAGAATTCTAGGAAGCAGACCAAGATGGAAATTCTTCCAGGTCTAAAACCTTCACCATGCATTTCCCAAATAAATGCTTTTTAAACTGTATTCTGCAGCACCCACAGAGTTAATTAGATCTATTTCCCAAACCACATAGTGTTATGGGATACAAGGGTTTTCAATTATTTCTCTATTATTTGTAGCCACACTACAGAACAGCAAGTTGAGAAAGTTTGCAGCCCACAATATGGCCTCATTTTTTGTATAACATTTTTTGTATAACATTCTGCCCTTTAATAGAAATATTTTGATTTAAATTAGCATGTGACTGTATAAAGTATGATAGGTCACTTTAAAGCAGTGTTTCTAGCTGCCAATGTTTCTAAAGCACGCTGACTGGGGAATTCTGGGATTTGAAATCCACACATCTTATAAGTTGCTGGGGTTGAGAAACATTGCTTTAAAGTAATGCTTTCATTCACTTAACATAAACTTCTGTTCTTGTTACAAACAAGTGCAATTTTAGGACCATCCACTAAATAGGCATAGTAAATTTATGTGTTAATTATATTTTGAGTATATTAAAACAAACTAGTTGTGGTACCATTGCTACATATCTTTATTTTCACGATTACAACAACTGTCGTCGTCGTTGTCGTCCCCTCCCCCACACACACCTAAGCATTAACAGCAATGGCATAAGAAGCGTATGGCTCAAGCTATTAGAAATAAAATCTTCGTTTTCTTTATTATAAACCAGAGTACTTTAAACCAGAGTATTCGGTTACTACAGAAAACATCATTAGAACTTCCAGTAAGTTTTTCTTTCTTATCTTCTAGAATAAATGAACATTTATTTCTCAGTTTTTTGCTTATAATAGGCCAAGTGTATTACCTTTGTTAAAAACTAGCTATTGTTTTTTTGAAAATTTTTAATTAAGTATTAAAGAATATGCAGAATATTTTAGTGTACATTATCTCCATTTAATAGGAAATTAAGTAAAAGAGAAGTGATCTGTCTAGTTTGCTTTTTAAATATCCTGCTATGGATTTTAATCCTTCTTCCTTAAATAACTATGGAGATCTAGATTATTATTTTTAAAAAAATCAGTGTATGGCTAGGCACTGTTTCAAGACCTTAATTCATCACAATTGGAGGGTGGGTTTCACTTAAAGTCTTTTCTCTGGCTTTTCCAGGAAAAAGTGAGAAGTGTAATCAGTGCCATTGAAGCCACTCAACTTCTTATAAACAACAATGCTTCATTTATAATTGTCCAGGTAAATATTTTTGTTATAGGAACCCTTAAAATAAATCCTTACACTGAACAGAGCTTTGGATTCTTATATGCCTCTTAACAATGGTTTCTTTCTTTCAAGGAAGCTAAGAAATACATGGATACTATCTTAGGTTACTTTGAGCAGTATTCAGTATGGGTGAAGGATTCGGTAAGACCTTTTGGTTTATTGGCTTGTTTTCTCATCAGTTATGAAAGTCTAGATCAAATATGGCAGAGGCTGCCAAGAATCAAAACTGAATATTTTAGAATTCATTTCTGTCGTAAGATGGGTGTGGAGAAGCATGTTCATGGACACATTAGAACATCAAATATGTATCTCATCTCTTGCAGATTATTACACAAGTAGCAACCTGTAAACCAATTGCAAATACGATCGATACAGCTGTCGATATTTTTCTGTGCAGCTATGTAATGGATTCTTTGGTAAGCCGGAAGTAGGGGAGGATGTGGGTATTGGAGCAGACTTTGTTTAAGCCATCTCTCTGCCAGAAACTTTATCTGCTCTTTAAAGTAGAGAAGCCAATAAGATTGAAAATGCTTTTCTATTATTGTTTCTCTGTGGATTTATGTCACTTTCTGTTGGATTCCTCATAAAACAAATTTCTTTGGAAATAGACTGATAACCAGCCTTATTCAAAAATATCTTTATCAAGCTAAAAGAAGGATATAAAGGAAATACTTTTATCAAGAGAAGGGAAGAACTTACAAATAAGGAAAAAATATGCCTGCACTAATGTGTGTGTGTATTTTAACTATCTGAAAATACTAAGTCAGGAAATATTTTTTTTACTGCCATTTAAATTTGAAACCAAACCAGTTTGCTATCTTTTTAGTTTGATTCATATAAAATTAGCTGTCCAGCTATTTGTAAATCTGAGTTTTTGTTTTGTTTTAGACCTCTTCCTAAATCAGAGCTTCACAGCAGAATGATCTCATAAAACTGAAAAGTGTTCTGTAAAAATGGGAATTACAGATGTCTCTTGGAAGCTGATGGCGTGCTTGGAGGCCAGGCCCTTTTTTGCATGGTTTTATCCCTAACATCTTCTGCTTATGGTTTTACAATCTGGTCTCTGGTTTGGGCTACCCCATTCACAGATGGATCTCTAGTAGGCTCTGCAGAGGTTCAGATTCCACAGGGAAAAGCTTCATCCTGACTCACCTGGAGGAGCAAAACAAGAAGGAAGTTGAATTCACAGCTAAAGTAAACTTTCCATTCAAGAAAATGTCTTTGCTAAGTTGGAGGGCTTAGCAACTATACTTGAACAACTGCATCCTTTGAAACACACATTTTCATCCTTTTTAAAACTGAGGTTTTGCTTGTTTATTGCTAGAATACTCAAGTGACTCTATTTTGGTGTTTTTACCTAAGTGAAAAACGATGAATAGCTTTGAGATGAAGCATTCCAAGCAGCTTGGATTAGATATGCATCCAATTGTTCTTTTTCCTTTCTGTTAGAATGCCTTCTGGTTTGGACTAGGAGGCTGCTGCATCTTGCTGATCCCTTCCATTGTTTGTGCGGTGAAACTAGCCAAATTTTATCGCAGGATGGATACCGAGGATACGTACGATGAGTAAGTAAAAATAAAATAACAGTTGGCAGGATGGTGTGGCTATGGAAGTTGAATGGATATATAAATTATCAGAAGAAGCTGAAACATTTTTAGCTCATAGTGAGCCTTTGTGTGTTTAAAAACTCATTAGGATATCTTTGCTTGGAATTATTTAAAATTGGATGAAAGAATGGGATAGGCCGAGCTATTAGATTTGGATGCATGTAAGAAAAACTAGGCTCCTAAGAGCTGCAGGATGCACAGGCTTTAAAACATGCCTGATGTTTTGGGGTTTAAGGGGGAAAAAAATCCTAAGTGTATCATTACATCACTACAGAAATGCACAAAACCAAGGATAAAAGACTTCTTGAATGCCTAAAGGGTTAACATAAAAGGAAAAACAAATGATATTGCCATAGGTGTATACCACAAACCAACCAAGCAGAAGAAATAGATTAACTTTTTGCTAATCAGTTAACTAATGGATGAAGGAAATGCAGCACAGTAGTAATGGGGGATTTAACTACCCTGACATTGACTGGGAAGCAAACTCTGCATCAAGTGGCAGATGGAACATGTTCCTTACAAGCCTAGCTGACAACTTTGTCATCCAAGGCAGCTTTCAACTGTCCCATTTGGCACATTCAACAAAAGAAACTCCTGGCTCTTTAGATTAACCTAGAGTGTAGCTTTATTGAAAAATCAATCTAAGCATGGCAGAAGCAAAGTCAGTTCTGGATTTTTTTCCGTGAAAACCCACAACTCTCTTTTTCCCCTCTGGGCCACCCATGGTTCATAATTCACCAATTGAGTTCCATTTTTGCTTTGGGAAAAACTGTCTGCTTTGGTCCAAACATTCTTCAACACTTGGCCTCCTGGCAACAGACAGTTCACTTGCATTCCACAGCCTCCCTCCATCCTTAGGAATTCGCCACCCCCCTCCCATCACTGTTTGGCAAAACTGAGAAAAAGCAGGTACAGGCAACTATAGAGTCCAGTCAGGTTTGATATGCCAACCTTCCAGAAGAATGATAGCCTGGAAAATAAAGCACAACACTGCACACAACTTTAGACATTACTGTCCACTTCCAAGACCACCCTCACTTGGGCTGGCCTGGATGCTCATCATGAAATCTGTGCACTAATCTAGCTGCCTTCACATCTGTTGCTGCCAACCATTCTGCATCAGCTGGAGCAGGAGTGTCAAACTCAAGGTCGGAGAGGCGGATCTTGCCCACAGGGTGCTTAAGTCTGGCCTGCAGGGCCGGCCCAGAAATGGCAAAGGACCGGCCTGAGGGGCCTCTGGCAGTCAGAATGGGGCAGGGGGGGCGCATGAGCCCCCCTGCACCCTGTTTTGGCTGGCAGGGTGCTGCAGGAGGCCGTCAGGCCAAAAATGGGGCATGAGCCCTCGAGTGGCCCATTTTGGCCAGCAGGGTGCTGCAGGAGGTCGTCCAGGCTGAAAACAGGGCACGGGGGGGCCTCATGCACCCCCCCCAGTCTGTTTTGGTGGCAGGATGCTGCAGGAGGCCATCCAGGCCAAAAATGGGATGCAAGGGTCTCCCATGGCTCTCCTGTGGCCCGTTTTGGTCAGCAGGGTGCTGCAGGAAGCATCCATGCTGTCTCCCCCTCCCCCCAGCTGGCCCGCAAAGGAGAACTACAATGCTGATCCAGCCCTCGAAGAAATCCAGTTTGACATCCCTGAGCTAGAGATATCCTTTCCATAATACTAACTAGTGTAGTTTCCCTCTATGGTACCGGAAGTTAAGAATCTCCTTAATTTCATAGTGTTCCTCTCCTTTGACCAAAATAGGAAGAGGAGACGCTTCCGCAGCAGGTCTTAATCCCAAGCTGTGTAAAGTTTTCAGCAGGCTACAATGAAATACAGGGTGGACTTGCCTAAGACTTTTTGGCAGCAGCAATTTTACAGTAACCTGATTTATGATCTGGATAATTGGGAAAGGCCCTACATACTTGGACCGTTTTTTACAAGGCTTCCTCAGGTTGAGAAGTTTTATAGGCAGGTACACTTTATCTCCCACCTTGAATTCCTTCTGTGGTGCCCCCTTTTTTTGTCTGCTTGCTTCTTTTGTGTTTCCCTAGTTTTCTGTAATACTCTGCACACTACCACTCCACATTTCCTTTAAAGTTTCCATCCACTCAACCAATGAAACCAAGGACGGTCATCTTGAGGGATCTCTGGCATCAGGACAAGCTCCACCCCACTAGCAATCCTGAAAGGGATAAATCCTGTGCTAATATGCACAGTTATTATATGCCACTTCTGCAAAAGGCAGGAGTTCGGCCCAATTGGTCTGTTGGTAATTGACATAACACCTCAGGTACTGCTCTAACACCGAATTGCTCTATTCACAGGCTCCATTGGTACTGGGATGATAGGCAGAGCTAAGGCCTATGAGGAGCCAAGCAGCTTAAAAAATTCCCACCAAAATTTTGTGGTGAACTGAACCCACGGTCTGAGATAATGTGCTTTAGGACTCCATGCAGTTGGTAGATATGTTGTATGAACAGCTTTGCCAGGGTTCAGGCAGAGGGAACCTTTGAGCATACCACAAAATGTGCCTGCTTGGAGAATAAGTCCGTAATGGTCCAAACTGCAGTGTTCCCCGTACTCTCTGGCAAATCCACAATAAAGTCCATGGAGATTTCCTCCCAGGGGTTCATTGGGTTGGCTACTGGCTGCAGTAACCCAGGGGAGCTTCCCAGGCATTTGTTTAATTAAAGAACACACGGGGCAACTGGCAATATAAGCTTCTCTATCCTTTTTCATATTTGGCCATCAGAATTATCTCTTCACTAGATGCAGGGTCTTTACAAACCCTAAATGTCCTGCTGCCCTTGCGTCGTGACGCCTTTGTAAAATCCAGGTCCACTGGCTGGCTTGGACATATACTGTATTTTTCGGACTATAAGACGCACCGGACCATAAGACGCACCTAGGTTTAGAGGAGGAAAACAAGAAAAGAAATAGTTTTTGGCCTCCGGGTGTCCTGTTTTTGCCAGACCCATTTTTGGCCCCCAGAGGCCTCCGTGGGTCCCACTTTGGAGGGCAAAAATGGGATGTGCGGAGGGTTCGGGAGGCCAAAAACAGGCCTGTATTTGCTCTATAAGACACACAGACATTTCCACCCACTTTTTTTGGTGAAAAAAAGTGCATCTTATAGTCTGAAAAATGTGGTATTTTGGCACGCTCCCATGCCAGCCCCTCCCTCATAGATAGGTCATCTTTGTGCTGCTGGAATAATTCATCTCTTATTTAGAGCAACTTTTAAGGGTTGCGCTAAGTCTTGGGTCGGCTCTGGCTGGGGCATTGCTTTTTGGGTGAGAGCCAATGCTGCATGCTACTTAGATGGGATGATGGACGTCACCACCACCTCTCAGGCACTATTGTACTGCGGCCTGTAGGAGATGGCATCTGCAAGGAAGTCATTCCCCCCCCCCCCCCGGCCCGGCAGCTACGGAGTATGAAGTTGAACCAGTTAAAGTACAGGCAACAACAGATCTGGTTAGGTGATAGCTTCCGAGGGGCCTTTAACACTTCCAGGTTTTTATGATCCAGACCTTGAAGGGATCCTGCTATCCTTCAGGAACTGTTTCCATGTCAGGAGAGCCCATCAAACTGCAGAAGCCTCCTTTTCCCAGATAGCCCACTGCATTTCAGTTTCACAACTCGCAAGACATTTAGGCGCACGGTTGTAATTCCCCTTTGGCATTCTTTTCGGGTAGGATTGCCCCCACTGCTACATTGCTGACATCTGCCTGCATTACAAATGGCTCCTCTGGGTTGGAGTGTTTCAAAGCCCAGTGTGACAGCAAACAAGAGCTTCAACTTTTCAAAAGTGGCTTGGCAGTCAAGGGACCAGGGACTGGCTGGGTTTTAGTTTTGACCCTCCCCCTATCTTTAGCAAATTTATAATTAGTAGTAAGGTGGGGATGAATTGGTGGTAAAAGTTTGCAAAGCCCAGGAAACTCTGTAGTTGCCTCCTGGTTCGAGAGGGTTCCCACTCTAGTATTGACTTCACCATATTGGGATCCATCTCCACTCCCTCAGTGGAGATCCGGTATCCCAAGTAGTCTAAGTGGGTGTTGTGGAATTTGCATTTAGACAGGTTCGTGTAGAGTTGGGCTTTCTGCAGCTTCTACAGTATGGCTCTGATCAGGTTCACATGTTCTTCAGGGGTCTCCATGTATGTTAATATATCGATAAAGTACATCAACACTCCCTTGTATAAGTGCTTGTGCAGGACCTCATCAGTTGCATGAATACAGTGGGGCCCCTTGCAGCCCACATGGCATTACTTGGAACTGATAGCCGGTTAGGGGGCAATTAAACACTGTTTTCCACTCATCCCGTTACTTAATCCTCACTTGGTAATACGCCTCCCTCAAGTCCAGCTTCGTGAAGATTTTTCGCTTTGCCAAATAGCCTAGCATGTCCTTCATAAGGAGAGGGTACATGTTCTCCACACATTTGCAGTTCATCCCCTATAATCAAAGCACCGGGGCTGCCATTCTTGATTTCTCTGGCTGGATGAACCCCCTTATTAGTTTGCCCATCTCTCTGGGGGTCATAGAGCACATTTTTGGCCCCTGGCATGATCTCTATCACATAGTCGGTGGGTCAGTGGGGTGGGAGCACTTCTAATTCCTTTTCACTAAAAGCCTCAGGTCACAATATTCTGCTGGAATTAGCAGCTCTAGCCCACTGCCTCCTCTTAGTGTATTCATGGTTTCTGCTTTCACTTTTGTAGCCGCAGGTGCGTAGGCAGCTTCTTGTGCTTTCCTTGGCTCTTGCTGATTAATGGCTCTCCTTTGCACCTGCCACTTTTCTCTATCCCAGCTCACAGAGGGGTTCCAGTTTTTCCACCACACTAGTCCTAGGACCAAGGGCTCAGTCATCCTGGAGACTACAATAAACCTAGCAGTCACTACTTGAGTCCCCACTTTGAGCTGAACTGGCTTGGTTAGGCAGATGGTTGGTTCACCCCCCGGTTATTGACCCGTCCAGTTGGGAAAACCCCATGGGTCACCTCAGTTTTCTTAGCCTTAGTCCCAGCCTCTCCACCACTTGGGTGCTGCACTGGGTGACCATGCACTGGGTGCAACCAAAGTCCAGCAACATCGTGCTGGCCCCTCTTGCCCCCAAGGAGGACACCACAATCTCCACCTGGGCCATCATAGGGATGATGGTGCCACTTTCAATTGGGTCGTCTTCCTCCTTGCTGTTGCTCTCATAGAAGACTGGATCCTTCCAGGGGTTGGTTGGAGTTCTTGCTGAACTGACGAGAGAACTCAACAACTTGCTGCACCACATATGTCTTCTCCTTTGACTTTGCTGGGGTTCTCTCTTTTTTGGGTTGGCTGGTGGGGAGAGGAGTGGCTACTGATTGTGATGTGAGACATTTGGTGCTCGATGACCCTCCTTTCCTCAGCGGAAGCAGGGCCCTGGGGCTTGGTGAGGCTTGCCTCCCCTGGCCGAGAGTGCACCCCTCTTTCCTCCCCAGGGTCTGGCTGTCTCTTAGGCTCTCTGTGGGGCTGGCTTTCCTGCACATTGTGCTCTCAGGACTTCATCATGTCACTCTCCACTTTGCTGGCCACTTGGAACCATGTTTGCAAGTTCCGCAGTACCCCTCAGGATATACAGTTCTGATATAGCTCTTACTATAGCCCCCCTCGGAAGTAGGAGACCAGCATGCATTTGGGGAAATCAGGAAGGTGGCTGGCCAGACTGCAGAAGTCCTGGATGTACTCTGCCATCAGTCACTTTCCCTGCTTAAGGGTGCAGATGTGGGATTCAGCATGCCGGGCCGCCATGGGGTCCTCGAACTGCCCTCACAGTATCTATATGAACACATCTAGGTCACCCAGTTCCTGTGCCCCAACATCATGCAGGGACACCAGCTATCTGGCTGTGCTGACCTCCACGTTGGACACCACTGTGTGAACCCAGGCTGCATCTTCTGGCTATGTTCTCCCATAGTGCTCCATGTGCTGCCATGTCTGGGCTAAGAAGTGAGCCAGTTTTCCCGAGTCCCCATCAAACCAAACAGTGAGGGGGTCAGTGGTCGCTCATCCCTCATTGCGATGTGCCCCTGGAGGCCCCTTAGGTTTCTGGGGTTACTCGTCATGAAACTGCTTGACCAACCTATCTGCCTTCACATCCCAGCTTTTGACCCAGGTAGCTTCGGAGAGTGGGTACCCCTTCCACTGCACAAGGTATTGCCCCTATGCAATTTAGAATCCAGGATTTTCTTCACCTCTTATTGCATCTCTCCCTGCACCACTATTGGTTTTGGGCTGCCCGATCTACTGGTCTGATCTGGGAACCTACTGCAGGCTTTAACAAAGTGCTGTGAAAGACCGGATGCACTTTCCCTAGCAAGCAAGGGAGTTTAAGCTTCACCTTAACCAGGTTGATTATTTTCACTATAGAGAAAAGCCCTATAAATTTCGGCCGTAGTTTTTTGCAAGAGAGTTTTAACTTTAGGTACTTCATTGAGAGGTAGACCTTGCTCTCGACTTGTAGTGGCGCTTGGGGGCTGTGGTGCTTGTTGGATTGCACTTTATGAGTTTTTTATGGGTTTTTGCCGCTTCTTGTAAAGCCCGCTTGGTATTTTCCCACGACTCCTTCAATAACTCAATTCATTTAGCAACATGGAGGAGGGGGCTCCCGGGGAAGTTCAAGCATGGGAACAAATTCCATGCCACTGGTGACCTAGAAAGGGCCAGGTCAGTGCTGCTGTGCACCACATTATTATATGCCACCTTAGCAAATGGCAGCAGCTCTGCCCAATTAGACTGCTGATAGTTGACATAATATCTCAAGTATTGCTTCACCATGGTGTTCGCATGTTCCCATTGGTACCCATTGGTACTCAGATGAAACATTGAGCTAAGCCACTGCGAGGATCCAATGGACCTAATGAGCTCTCTTCAGAACTTAGTGGTGAATTGGACCCCCCTGTCAGAAATGATCCTGCGGGGGAAACTGTACAACCTATAAATCTTCCTTATAAACAGTCTGGCTAGTTTTTTCGCTGATAGGAGCCCTGGGAACACTATGAAGTGGGCTTGCTTCGAAAACAAATCTATTACCACGGTGGCGTAGTGGTTAGAATGCGGTATTGCAGGCTATTTCTGCTGATCACCGGCTGCCAGCAGTTTAGCAGTTCGGGTCTCACCGGCTCAAAGTTGACTCAGCCGTCCATCCTTCCGAGGTCGGTAAAATGAGGACCCAGATTGTTGGGGGCAATATGCTGACCCTGTAAACCGCTTAGGGCTGTAAAGCACTGTGAAGCAGTATATAAGTCTTAAGTGCTATTGCTATTGCTGTTATGGTCCAAATGACTGTATTTTCCTCACTCAGGGAGCTCGACAATGAAATCCATGGCAATTTCCTCCCAGGGTCTGGATGGGTCTGTCACTTGTTGAAGCAGCCCTGGAGGCTTCCCTGGCCTTTTCTTCATGGCTGCACAAGTGGAACAGCTTTTGACATAGTCCTTAATGTCTTTTTTCATCTTTGGCCACCAAAATTGTCTTCTGGCCAAGTACAGTGTTTTCAAATAGCCAAAGTGTCCCACTTCCTTCGAATCGTGACCATGTTGGAGTACTTGGAGTCGCAGGCTCCTAAGCACATACCACTTTGAGCCTTTCCAGGCTAGTCCATCTCTCAGGGTTAGTGCCTCTTTGTTGTCATTGCAGCTCATCCCTTAGTTATTAGTCAGCCCCCCTCCATCCGTAGGTCTTTGTCACCTAGTCTGTTCTTGGGTCATGGCTTGCAAGGCATGTTGGGAAGGGGGAATCATAGCATGAACCACCTCTTCACATTTACTATTGTACTCTGACTTGCATGATAGGGCATCTGTCAGGTTTTTTTCCCCCAGGGATGTATTTTAGTTTGAAGTTGAACCTTTTGAAGTACTGGGCCCAACGAACCTGCTTGGGGAGAGTTTTCATGGGGTCTTGAGGGCCTCTAGGTTTTTGTGATCAGTCTACACTTCAAACGGAATGAAGCTGGCCTCAAGAAAGTATCTCTAGTTCAGTAGGGCCCATCAGACCTCATAGGCTACCTTCGACCTCCTCTCAGTCTCCATCAGTTTTTTGGAGGTGTATGCACAGGGTTGCAAGTTGCTGTCAGTGGTTTTCTGGAGGAGGACTGCTGCAATGGGCATGTCACTGGTGTCGGCTTCGACTACAAAGGGCTGTTCTGGATTGGGGTGTCTGAGGATTGGCTCCTTGATGAATAGGGCTTTCAATATCTTGAAGGCCCGCTGGCATTCTAAAATCCAATTTGGGGTTGGGTTGGCCGCAGCTGCTCCCCTCCCCCCACCCAGTTTTTCACAGCTTGGTGATGGGCAAGGGCAATTTCAGTGAAGGAGGGGATGAATTGCCTATAGAAGTTAGCAAACCCTCAAAAACTCTGGAACTCTTTTCATGTGCGAGGGGGTTGCCAATCTAAGACAGCTTTAACTTTAGTAGGGCCCATCTCTATGCCTCATTTGACAGTTGGTAGCCCAGGTAGTCCAGGCTAGTCTTGTGCAATTCACATTTTGACAGCTTCATGTACAGCTTAGCGGCGAGGAGTTCTTTTTCAGCTCTTGGCGCACCAGCTTAACATGCTCCTCCAAAGTCTCAGTGAAAATGAGAATGTTGCCAGTTACATGAGGACTCCTTTGTACAGGTGCTCATGCAGCACCTCATTTATCAGTTGCATAAAGACTGAAGGTGCCCCTTGCAACCCAAAGGGCATCACTTTGAATTGAAAGTTCCCTAAGGGACAGTTGAAGGTGGTTTTCCACTCAGCTCTCTCCTTAATTTGCACCCAGTAGTAAGCCTCTCGTAGGTCTAGTTTGGTGAACACCTTTCCCTTGGCCAGGTGTGCCAGCATGTCCTTCATGAGGGGAAGTGGGTATGTGTTTTCCATGCACACAGCATTAATTTCTCTAAAATCCACGCATAGCCTCATCAACCCATCCTTTTTCTCTTTAAAGAGGACTGGGGAAGCCACTCTGGACTTTGTCGGCTGTATGAACTCTTGGGCTAGGTTGATGTTGATGTATTCCCTCAGTTTTCTCATCTCATTGGGGGTCATAGAACATCTTGGGCTTGGGCAGTTTTGGCCCCGGTACAATTTCAGTGGCAGTCAGTCAGTGTGGGGGTGGGGAGCGTGTTGCAATCCACCTCACTGAACACCCCAGCTAAGTCTTGATATTCTCTGGGGATTTGAGGAGCACCTGGGGGTTGCTGTGAGGCAGCTGCTGCTTTTTTTTTTTTATTGGAAAAGTTTTATAAAACA
>JANHFL010005346.1:194908-207292 GCA_032468155.1 Oxyrhabdium leporinum
AATTTAAAAGCCCAGAAAATTACAGCCGGTGTTCGCTGTATTTTCGGCTTTACGGCGTCTTGAAGCAGACGGATCCCAAAGGACCCGTCCTCGATCCAGCGTTCCCAACCCGGAAGTCGCAGCTGCTGCTTTTTTGTTACACTTGGGGCCTCTCAGTTGTTGGACAGCTCCCTCTTCAGCTGCGTTGGGAGCGGGTAAAAGACCTATTCTCAGCTTCAGCTTCCTGTAGCTACTTTCCCAGGGTATTGTGGGCTGCCATGCCAGACAGAATCACCACCTCTGTCATTTTTGGTGCCACTACAAATTGGATCAGTTCCCAGTGCCTGCTCATCTCTAATTTCACGGGTTCGGTTAGGAGCATGACCGGAGCTCCTCCTATCAGTGACTTGCTTGAAGCGTATGGGGCTGGTTAGGGGCCGCATCCTGATTCCTAGCTTCAGAACTATGGGCAAACTGATTGCTTCTATTTCTCCCTGTGCCCCTGTCTTGGGTGCTACTAGCCTCAACTGGATGGCAAAGGGATGGATGGTCTCACTTACCATCAGGTTGTCCTTCCCATTACCATCACTGTCCTAAAGTGTCAGCAGCTGGGTCTCCAGGACCAGAGTTCCCCCACTTTGCTGAAGGGGGCCTCAAAGGCTTGGTGGGCAAATTTCCCCTTCTCCGAAGCTTTTTATGGCGGCTTCTTTGGTTTGGTTGACTCTGTGCCCTTTGCTTGTGGGATGGGGGGAGGGGCAGGCATTCAGCTACTCAGTGGCCTTGCTGGCCACATCGGAAGCATTTAATCGCCGAGGCCCCTCTCGGCTGCTCTTCCGCTTGGCGGGGGCTGGATCGCTGGCCTAGCTGTTGTCACCCAGGTTGACTTTTGGGCTTCTTGTTGGCCACTCCTCCCTTGTGCCGGTGGAGCTCAGGGTCCAAGCCATTGCCATCTGATACCACTCATGGATTCAGTTGGGGGTTCCTCAACAGATGCAGGTGTGGAGCATCTACTTGTCTATTCCCTGTTTAAAGAAGTAGACCAGGAATCTCTCTAGCTATTGCTGTAGTTTGCCAGCAACTCTCCTGAACTCTCAGATGTACTCTTTGACTGAACAGCCCCTCTGCTTGATCTTTTTTATCTCGGTTTCCTGGGCTTGAGATTCATCCTTGAATCTAGCCTTCAGCTCATGCAGGAATCGATGTTTGCCAGCTCTGGTGTGTCCTCATCGCACTCTGCTGCTTCCCCCATTAGATTGTCTGTGATGACCTGGACTATCGCTGCATCGTGGGGGTAGTTACTTCCGTAGTCATCAAGGTGGGCTCATGCTTGGTTCAGGTAGAATGCCAGCTTGTCTGGGTCCCCATCAAAGGCAGTTCTGAAGTGGGGTGAAGTGGCAGCCCAGGGTGGCAGCGGAGGCAGTGACAGTGCAAGGACAGGTGTCCACTGGGCTTGGACCCAGCACTACCCTGGGTGCTAGACCCAACTGGGTGGCACTTGAATGTTTAGTGGGGGGGGGGGCTGGCCAACTGCTGCCTGGTGCCTCAGTGGGCTCCGCTGCAGTCCTTGGCTCGACTGCGCCATAGGGGGTCATGGAGGGCTAGTCGCCTGGTATGCTGAGGGGATAGACTGCCCCCCCAGGGAAGAAAACGGGAAGGGATGCTATGGTGGTAGACCGGCTCCTTTGAAGGGCGAATGTCAAAATTGGCTGGTTCAAGATCAGCCCAGTGCATTTGGGTCAGCGTGAGTGCCACATGCTGCTCAGGCTTAGTCAGTAGAACCTCTCTGGCAACCCCTCCAGGGTCTGGTTGCACATCACGGTTTGGTATCTCCAGTCTCCAGAGTTGCTCAGGTCCAACAGTCCCATTGCTCTCCATTCGAGGATCATGGTCCTCGACTCCCTGGTCAAGGTGACAGGACAATCTCTTACTGGCTCCTGGAACAAGCTTCTGCCACTGAGGTCTTCCTGCCCCTGGTACCAGTCCCCAGAGACAGGCCACTTGGTGCAGATTTTGGGCTGAGCGCCTACCTGGCACGCGATCTCTGCCACGGCTTCCGTTGGTTCTCCAAGAGGTCCTGCAGGCTTTCAAGGGTTCCTCCGTAGGCTTCTGTGGTCTCGTCCCACTTCTTCTCCATTTCGTCTTCCCTGAGTCATCCTGCTCCCGGGTAGACCGGGTAGCAGTTGGGTCTCAGGACCCCGGAAAACTGCTCCAGAACGGAGTGGAAGATTGGGAGAGTCGGTTTAATGTCAGGGCTCCAAGTAACGCACCCATAGCAAACAAAACTCCTAGGCAGATAGGTTCCTCAAAAAATAGTTTTATTGGATATATCATATTGGCACAGATCTGGTGAAAACTGAGGGTTCCCGTGATTTTCACCTAATTAAAAGTAAAAGTTTTTCCCCTTTCCCCAAATAATCAGTCACATGGTCCAATCGAAGTGCTGGTTGCTGGGTAACATCACTCCTCCTCTCTCTGACCAGGTGTGAGAATGTCTTTGGTTCCCAAGACAAAGTATTTTGTTTTGGCTACAAAACCCCAGCTATCTCTATTCCCCCCTCCCCCTTCAGCTCCACTGAAGCATCAAAATGGCTCAGTCAGGTCAGCTTCAGGGTTGACATCCACATTTGTTGTCCAGCGAGTCTACCATCCCTGGTATGTGGCATCCCACAGTCATTCCCTTAGGTTCATCTACTGCAGCTCTAGCTTTTCAGACCTGAGTTTGGGACATGAGCCTGCTGGCTGCACCGCTGCTCCAATCTGCAGCACTACTGGGTCTTCTTGAGCCAGGTGCTCCTCTGGCTTCTTCCTCTCTTATGATTCCTTGCCTGTTGCCGACATTTTGGGTATTTGGCCTCCTAGTGGGATCCAGATAGGCACTGCTGTGAGAATTGACTTAATGTCAACTGTCCCATTTGACCTATTCAACAAAAGAAACTCCTGGCTCTTTAGATTAATCAAGAGTGTAGCTTTATTGAAAAATCCCTTTAGGCATGGCAGAAGCAAAGTCAGTTCTGGGATTTTGTCCACAAAAACCCACATATGTAACCCCTTTTTCCCCCTCCAGGCCACCCACAGTTTGTAGTTCAGTTCTTTTGCTTTGGGAAAAGCTGTCTGCTTCCTTTCGGTCAAAATATTCTTCATCACTTGGCCTTGTAGATAACGTCTCCCCGGCAACAGATGGTTCTTGCATTCCACAGCCTCCCTCCACCCTTAGGAATTCACCACCCCCCTCCCATCTTGTTTTGGCAAAGCTGTGAGAAAAAGCAGGTAGAGGCAACAATGGAGTTGAGTCAGATTTGACAGTTGAGAGAATTAGAGTCAGCTATACTGGACTTAATTCTTACTAACAAAAATGAAATGATAGAGGGGGTTGAATTTGCAGGAATATTGGAGGAGAGTGACCATGTCATATTGGAATTCAATATAATGTAGATACAAGCAATAGAACAAAATCAAACTAGTGTCTTAGATTTTAAAACAGCTGATTTCAACAAACGTAGAGCTTGGGAAGGATTCCATGGATGAAAATCTTAAAGGGGAAAACAACTCAAGAAGCTTGGGAAACACTGAAAAATGTGATTTAAAAAGTCTAGTCCACCACAATACTACTGAAAAAGAAAAATAAGAAATCTATAAGAAACCAGCATGGATGCATAAAGAACTCTGATAAACTGAAAGACAAAAAAGATAAGCATAAAAAATGAAAAAGGGGACACATAACTTAAGGCAGAATACCAGCATATAGCCCGAATCTGCAAAGATGAAATCAGGAAAACTCAGGCTCAAAATGAACTTAAGATTTGCAATAAATGTCAATAATAATAAAAGTTTCAACATCTACAAAATAAGAAAAAAGTCAAGGAAACAATTGGTCCACTAATGAGAAAAGATGGCAAGGAAGTAACAGGCAATAGAATAAAAGCATAGATGCTTGTTTCATTAGTTGCATACATCTTCACACAAGAGAAAAAATAGCCCAACTACCAAAAACAGAACAGTAAAACACTAGGAATACGAATTAAAATATATAGACAAGAAAATGGAAAGAGAACACTTGTCCACCCTAGACAAATTCAGTTGATCAGGACCAGATGGATTACATTCCAGAGTTCTGAAAGAGCTGGCAAACATCATCTAGAAACCATTGAACCATATCTTTCAAAGATCCTGGAGCGCTGGAATTACTGGAGGATTGGAAAATAGCTGACATGGTTCCCATCTTCAAAAAGGGGGGGGGGGAATATAAATTCAGGAAATTACAGACCAAATCAGCCTAATATCAATATGTGGAAAAGATAATCAAGCAACATCTTTAGAAGCAAGCAAAGTTATAACCAGAAGTGAACATGGATTTGTCAAAAACAGACCAGGCCAAACAAATCTCATTTCATTGTTCGACAAAGTGACTAAATTAGTGAACCAGCAAAATGCTGTGGACATAGTATAACTGGATTTCAATAAGGCATTTAACAAAATAGACCACAACCTGTATTAAGTTGGAAAAATGTGGGATAGACAGCATCCGGATGGATTTGTAACTGGCTAACAAACCACACTCAACATGCAGTCCTTAATGGAAGTACATCTACAGGGAGGTAAGTAAAAATAGCGGAGTATGGCAAAGTTCTGTTGTAGACCTAGTACTTTTTAATATCTTCATAAACAACTTAGATGAGGGAGTAGAAAGGGAACTCATCAAATTTGCAGACAACATCAAGCTGGAAGGAATAGGCAATACTCCAGAAGACAGGCTCAAGATCCAGAAGAATCTTGACAGACTAGAATCCTGGTCCTTATTTAACAAAATGAAATTCAGTGGTAAGAAAAGTAAAGTTTTACACTTAGGCAAGAAAAACCAAATGTAAGGTATGGAATAGGTGGAACCTGGCTCAATAACAGTAACTGTGAGAGGGATCTTGGAGTCCTAGTGGACAATCACTTAAATACGAGTCAGCAATGTGCTGCAGCTACCAAAAAAGCCAGTGGAATCTTAGGTTGCATTAACAGCTAGAATCAAGATCATGTGAAGTGTTATACCACTTTATAACAACTTGGTAAGACTACCCTTGGAATACTGCATCTAGTTTTGGTCACTATAATATAAACCAGATGTTGAGACTCTGGAAGAAAGTGCAGAGAAGAGCAACTGAGATGATTAAGGGGCTGGAATCTAAAACATATGAAGAACATTTACGGGAATTGGGCATGTCTAGACTAGTGGGGGAAAAAGGACTAGGAGTGACACGATAGCAAGTTCCAATATTTGAGACACAAAGAAAAGGAGGTCAACCTATTTTCCAAAGCACCAGAAGGCTGGACAAG
Organism: Oxyrhabdium leporinum; assembly: GCA_032468155.1. Lineage (NCBI taxonomy): Eukaryota > Metazoa > Chordata > Lepidosauria > Squamata > Cyclocoridae > Oxyrhabdium > Oxyrhabdium leporinum. The sequence goes on from JANHFL010005346.1 coordinate 200,210, forward strand.
AAACAATGGATAGAAACTAATAAAGGAGAAAAGCAACCTAGACCTAAGGAGAAATTTCCTGACAGAACAATTAACGAGTAGAATGGATTGTCTTCAGAAGTTGTGGGTGCTCCATCACTGGATGTTTTTAAGAAGAGATTGGATTGTCATTTGTTCAGAATAGTATAGAGTCTCCTGCTTCAGTAAGGGTTTGGATTAGAAGATTTCCAATGTCCCTTTCAACTCTATTGTTCTGTTCTGTTCTGAGCAAAAAATTTGTTTAAAAACCTATAAAAATGTGCCTCCTTTGAAATGCCAAGTTCCTCCTTCTCGCAGTAGATGATAAGCATTATAACAAAAAAGGAAGAAAAGACAATAACATGTTCTGGAGATATATTGTAGATTGACATCCAAAGCAATTTAAATTGTATGTGTTTTAGCACTATTGCTCCCTCACATCCACCCTAATGACTGTTAAAATGTTGCAGAACTGTAGTCTTTCAGGAATGCAGCTGTCCTTGGGGAATACCAAGATTATCAGAGTCCATACATGTTTTTTTTCTGTTAATCCTGAAAAGAGCAATGAGGATAAACAGAGCCGGTAGGCAAAGCATATTTTGCAAAATCTCTTTGCTAACATCAGTGTTCACTGATATATGCAAAGGCACAGGTAAAGCCACTGCTGCAATTTGAAACTGGGGACAATTCTTGTCAACTCTTGGAGAACTGCAGGGAAAGTAGGTTGGAGAACCCTCCAAGAACAGCCACAATGCAAGAGGATCACACGTGGAACCAAAGTTGTGCTATATTTGCTAGGAGTATCTGCAAGGTGTGGCCAAAACAATCAGAATGGCAGGCACAATCAAGATGGCAGCCACAGCAAAAAGATGGTGAGAAGCCTGGAAGCTAAATTCTACACAGACCAGTTGAAGGAACTTGGCATGATTAGCCTTAAGAAGAGAAGAAGGCTAGGGGAGGCATAATAACAGCCATCCAAAATTTGAAGGGTCAGCACAGGGAAAAGCATGTGATTTATTCTCCACAATAAATTTAATAAATAATTAAAACTACCAGCTCTTTGATTGGCATATTATAGCTGCCATGTTGATTTTTTTTGTCCACATCTTGAAATTATTCCTGATACTTATTTCCATATTTTCCTTGCCATAGCTCTTAGTTTATGTCCTGCTCTGCATAATAGGATTCCTCTTTTTTCGTCTTGCAGTTCATCTGCCTCATGGATTTGGCACATTATGATAACTGTTTTTACTGATTTTTCACTTGTCTCTACTTTTCCTTTTATGAATCATTTTCAGTAGGTTTTTCCAGTACCTTTTCCAATCTCCCCTCCCCCCACCACATTTATTCTCATTTGTTTCTTTGGGACAAAGATTGTATTTATATCACACTTTTACTATAAGAGCAAAAAAAAATACTACTATGCAAAACATTCTCTTCTAGAAATAGCGTGATAATTCTTTTTTTCTTATTATTTTTGTAGTGTTGAAACTATGCCCATGAAAAAGTAAGAAAGCTTTATTAATCATATGGCATGTAAAGTGGGAGTGATTGTGATTTTGCTTTTTTATGGACTTTTGGCATTTTCAAACATAACATATTTGGATTGTTGATTTTTCTCTCTATATCACTGTCTTTTTGATCTACATACATAGCTACAAAATTTTACATTCAAAATATCTCAACATGGAACATTCTGTAGAATTCCCTTCCATTCCATAATTTCATAGGCTCCAATGAGAGTCTGCTTATTTGCATTATTTTATATGTTACAGGATACTAGATGGATTGGTGTATTCTGTTATTGGTTGTGGTATAAGTTGTTTTATCTAACATTTTTTGGAAAGGCAACTGATAATGTTTCAGATAATGCCCTTTTTAATTACCATCTTTGTAACCACAATTTGAATTAAATTTCATTTTATCATTAATCCACTCCTTTCCTCATGTATTTTATTACAGTTTGGAAAATGGTAATATTGGTTATCATAAAGAGCAATTATATGGTATACACAATCCAGTTATGACAAGGTAAACCAAGTTTAAAACTGCCCACCTTTTAAATGTCCTTAGTATTTCTTGTATTATTCATATACATTTCTGCACATCTTTTCTTTTTGCATGATTTTTCCTTCACTATGTTTTTTCACATTATATCCTATAAAAATATAATTTTAATAGTGAAATTAGTTTCATTATTAGCAACTGCTCTTTTTTTTAAACAATTTTTTTCAAAATATTTATTTGAAGTTGAAAAGCATCACAAATATTTCTTTTTAAAAAAACAAACCATAGTAGTTTGAGTTATATATAAATTAAATAGCAATCTACATATACCATTATTTTATTTTATTTTAAAAACCCATATCATTTTAAAAACAAAGCTTTACATACATACATACATACCCACATACGCATATATATAAAACAAAGAACAAAAATGTAGGAAATATTAAGAGGAATATTAAAAACAACTATTGTAAACTCAACAAGAAAATAAAAAATACATTGGTTTCTAAATTATATTTATCATATAAAAGCCCATGTATAAATAAGTAGATGCTAGACTATTAAAATTATATTTCTTCTCTTATTTCCATATTATGGTGCAATTTTTAAACAAGGAATTAAACTAGAAAGGATCGTATTATCCTGGCTAATATCCCAGCTGATTCCAAGTCTGAGAGTTGACAAATTTCATGGTAGCCAACATTTAGAGTCTAGGATACCATTATTCTTTGATGAGTATCTGATCAGGCCTCTTGCCACAATCCAATGGCATTATATCTTAAGTGTTTTATAGAGTGAAAGATTCCAAACTTTTGGAATATATTTTAAGAAAACATTAACTTTTTTAACCTTAAGTCCCTTCTAGTTTCTCCTAGCAATAATGACTAACCAATTGCAATATCTCTAACATGTGCCCCAAAGTTCCTTCAGCTTTGGATGTGCTCAGAACCAGCTTTTTTAAGTAAAGCAAAGTTCCACAACAATATTTGCTAAGGAACTACAGGAAAAGTTGAAAAACAGAAGACCACCCTATTTCACAATTGTCATGGACAATTTTGCAGTTAGATGCCAATTTCTAAAATTGAGAAGGTCTGTCCAGAATTCTTCAAACTCTACTTCCCTCACAAATCATCAGTATTTCTAATTTTAAAAATTAATAGACATTGAAAACTCAAAACTAAAAAGTTGTCCTCTATAGGGATATTGACAGGGAAATCTGTTGAAAGCATGTTAGGAAATCAATTAGCATTCTTTCAAGCATCCATTTCCTTTCATCTTTCCATAGTCAAAAATCGTGCCACAGACATCTGTGCTGAAGGAACTTTGGGGCACATTGGGGAGATATTGCAAAAACCAGCTCTTGAACTCCTTTTCCCCAATTTTTCATACCAGAGCTTTATAACCTTCACTCTCTTCCTCTAATTATTCCTTATCTTCTTGTCCAATCTGCATGTTCTTGTTCTCAATTCTTAGTGGATTATAAAGAGCTTTATATTTTTGTTCATGAAGAAAAGTCGAGGACTCAATGCCCTGGTGCCTTTTTTGATCACAAATGCATGACCTCATTGTGGCTAAATTCCCAACCTAGGAATAAAACTGGGTAATAAAAGCTCCTTTTCACTCTTCACTTTCTATATTGTATTGTTCCTGACTTACCATATTTATGTAGTTATCTCCACTCAGATTTATATTTTTGTGGCTTTTTCCCCTCTTAGCTCTGTGGAACAATGGTAACTCAGACTGGAACTATTAACCGTAAGTTGCATGGCTTATTTATATATTAAAATTTTGATGGCCTTAAAAAGTGGACATCTGGGTTCATGTAAATGCTAACAAAGATGCAAATATTGCAGGCAAGGCTTCCCAAATGGTTTTCAACTCGTTATAGTGGTGGCCATTTTCACTTGTGTGTGTACTTTCATTGCATGTGTGTGTGTGTGCACTGGGAAGCCCAGGGCCACCTGCCTAAGCTCCAGATGGAGAAAGAAGAGAATGTCTTAGAATTTGCCTTCCTGTTGGAGAGGCATTGGAGGATGACAATGACAATGAGGATGATCTTCTCCATAGCCTCAGACTCATCCAGCCCATCTTTAGACTTGCTTTTTCTGCATTGGCTTTGTTTGCCATGTCAACTTTCGCCCTAGACAGTTCATTTTTCAGAGATCATGCTGATGGACGGACAGACAGATGGATAAGCCTAGGCCTCTTGATATAATTTTTTTTCAATCTTCTGTCATATTAGAAAGATTAAAAGCCCCCCTCAGAGGCACCAGTTGTCATGGAGGCCTCTGCTATTTTCCCTATTCCTGACCCTAAACATGGCTGTACCAGAGTCCAGTTATGGTCATGTTTCCACTATCACTGGAAAGTAATTTCACCTCTGTTCTCTTGTAATGGGACAATCCTGAAAGAGCTCTGAATTTTGTCTTGTGACTTTCTTTCCAGCTTCTGGAAACAACAGTTTCTCCTCATGGAAAGCACAGCTGAATCATCCTGTTTGAAGACAGCATAGCAAACTAATTTTGCATAAAAAAAGAATTACTGACTCTTTGGTCATAAAGTGAAGGCAGGTTAATGGCAATCGGGCCACAGGTCTTTTTGCTGCCAAGAAACCATTAAAACCTATCTGTAGTGGGTTTTGGTCTTGTTTCATAAAATCATTTTCATTTTTTTTCTTGTATCATATAAATGAAATGAAGCAGGTGTAACTGAATATTGTCCTCATTTTATTTTCTTTTTGCTTCACCTGAATAGTCTGTTCAAAATGAATTAGATTCTTCTTAAACTATCCAATGATGTTTGTATGCTACATAAAATTATGTTTACATGAAAAATGTATTTGAATACAGAGACTTTTATACCTGAGTTCTTTACAGCTGTCTCACAACAGACCTTTAAACATCATTTGTTATTTTTCATAAGCAACCTGTTCAGTAATCAACATTTATCTGGTGCTGTTAAAAGTGAAGGGGGAAAAAAGCAACTATGGAACTATGGATCCTGTCTTGTGCTGTTTTCAGAAATATGAATGTCAATGAAGGACAATATTTTTTTCTGAATTCTTATTTAAGACAGTATTCTTATTTAGGCTGAAACATATATCTATGTGAGGAGAGCAATGTATGACTGATTTGTCTGTCTCTAAACACACAGATAGACAAATAAGCAGTGGGGATCTTTTATAATATGAGAAGAGATATTCCTAAAAAAATCTATCTGAAGCTTCAGTAAAATGATTAGATGCACCAGAAGACAACCACTGACTCACTTCAGTGAAATATCTAAATATTATAAATCTCCACCATGCTCCCAATGTAAATAAGTCTGATTCTCCTATGCATCATTTCTGAATCACAGAAGCTGTATTGAGCTTGAATTTGTGATACCATGTTTCCCCAAAAATAAGACCTATCCAAAAAATAAGACCTACCAGATTTTTGTGCATGAGCCCAATATAAGCTCTATCCCCAAAATAAGCCCTACTTAAGTGCCTGTGCAGTCACCCACACGCCCATTCCATCTGGTTGATTGTGTCGTGGCTGCAAGGTGAGGCAGAGGGGTGAAGCTGCTCCACACACCCGCACCAGCTTACCTCAGGGCCCCCACAGCCAGGCCATCCATGCCAACACGTCGCTCAGCCTCCTGCTCCGTTGTGTCCGCACGAGCAAGCAGAAGAAGTGGGCTGGCAGCCACACGAGGCCCTGCTGGACAGGGCTGGCGGAGCCACCACCATGAGGTGAGGCAGGTGTTAGGGCATGGGTGGCCTGGCTGCGAGGGCCCTAAGATAAGCCAGTGTGGGGCGCATGAGGCAGCTCCACCCCCTGCCCTGCGGCAGTGGAACTGATGCACTGTGGCCTCCTGCCTCGCCACCAGCAAGCAAAAGAAGTGGACCTCCCATGTACTCTTAAATTACATGGGGGGGGGGAATAAGACATCCCCCCAAAATAAGCTCTAGTGCTTATTTTGGAGCCCAAAAGAAAATAAGTTCGGGTTTTATTTCTGGGGAAACATGATATTTAAAGGAGAAGCTTCAGAGAATCTCAGAGCTGCTTTGCAGTGGCTGACATTGCTAAAGGTGTGAGTTTAAAAGTAGCTTGTATATCACTGACTGTAGCAAGTTTTTCAGTAATAGGACAATTTTTTTAAGCTATCCAGTATGTAGAATGCTTAAGAGGGTTGGGTGTATGTGTTAAGGGTATGTGTGTGTGTGTTTTCAGTATTGTACATTTAACACATTCTTGTTTTTAATCTGACAATGTCTTTCAATAATTTATATAAAGTCTTGATTAATATTTGTTTCAAATGGAAGAAGTTGGTAAACAAGATTAAAACTTGGTTGAGTAAGAGATAAATGGATTCTGCTTAAGCAACTTGTTCCAGTTGTGCTGGTGGGCATTGGCATCCATAATAAATCATGATGGCATGTGCGAAATTATTGATCGTGCTCAATTATGACATGCATCAGAAGAAGTCAGCATGTGTGAAGGGACAGGGTGCTTTCCTAGCTTCATTATTGTTTTATCTTCCCCACTATAGAAAGTCCCCACTTTAGAAAGTCTACTGAAAGGAGGAGATCTTCAGCAGCACTCAGGGAGCCTGAGATGAAGAAATGACCAATTACTCATAATAATACTCGGAGGCAGATTTTGACTCAAGATTCTGATATAGAGTATTTCTAAGGACAAATAACAGCACAGCTCCCCTTACTAACTGAGCTGAACAGCAACTTGGAATATGAAATCTCCAGTAATATCTTGAGTTGATAGTTGGTAGATTTAATGGAATATGCACATAATATGTACTCCAATCCCCAATACTTGATTGGGATAAGATCAGTATTCATAATACTTTGCATTGTCCCAACCTGGATATGTAAGAATAGTCCATTTTGTGGGGATGAAGTTTCCAAACTTCAACCATTTTGTGGGGATGAATTTTCCAAACTTCAAATGGAAGAATTACCATTTCTACATCTCCTCCCAGAAGCTCCTCTGGAAGTATCGACCTGCCGCTCTGTTCAGGATGACCCGATCCTTGTTAAATCAAGGGATCGGGGAGGACCCCTTGTTGGGCAGA
>JANHFL010005346.1:210579-221192 GCA_032468155.1 Oxyrhabdium leporinum
GGTTTTAAGAGATTTTTAGATGTAAACCGCCCCGAGTCCTTGGAATGGGGCGGTATATAAATTTAATAAAATGAAAAAATGAAATGAATGAAAAATTAAAGTAGGAACAAGAGATAAGGAAATGGCTGCAAGAATCAATTCTGCTTCTGAAAACACCACTACCAGCACAACACCTTAAACATAAACACATTTGTTGTGGAATTAGCTGGAGTCACAAAGATTTTGGCCAGTGGAAAACTTGGAACAGAAGCCATAGTCACTATAGGGAAGCTGTGCTTGTTTGCAAAATGGCTGCCAAGATGACTTAGCCAGAGAAGACCAGGTGGTGTAGCCTGGGAAGAAAGTTATCTTTATCACCAGTGTGCCCTTAGACATGACACAGGAAATCTCAGACAATAGATTTTGTTTGTTGTGGTCTACTAAAGTTCATGGTAAGCCAGCTGATATATTCACCTTAGCCTTTAAGCTTTTTCTTTTGGGCCAGTGCCTAGCTTTTTTGTGGCAATTTGCCCAGATTAAAGACCTCATCACTGAAGGCAAAGTCTATTTCTGTGTTCAATCAGTGTTGCTATAAGGTGATTGGCAAGAGAAAGCAAACTGCAGTGCAATGAATGGGACTTCTACTCATTATACTTAGAAAACGTGATGACAAGGACTTAGCTGTACTCCATGGCACCTCATGCCATCACTTTTTCCTTCTATCCATTGGCAAACCCTTCCCTGCTCTGACCTTGCCATTATTCATTGGAAGTTTCTACTCTCAGCCTCAGACAGGGCCATGGGAGAGCTAATTATACTTCTTTTCTTTCTCAAATCTACACCTTTCACTGAATTATACTCATCTGTTTTTTCTACTGCTGCAAATTTGATTTTGCCTGTTCCAGAAGGTGTGTCTTGGTAAGTGAGTAAACCACACAAATCTGCTACCATGAAGCTATAGGATTCTGGAGGCATGTAGGTGTGTCTCTCAGTATATAAATAAGCAGAAATGTGCCATACTTCAGAGGCGTGCCAGCGTGACTTTTATAAGACAGCAAAAGGTATGTATTGTTGCGCTTTTTACTCAGCAGTGAAAAACTGCTCAGAACTGCAAGACTAGATTTCCTGCTTGCCTTCTGAAGATCAAACTACATATTACACGTAGTTGTTTATTTCTGGGCTGTTTTTAACAGTTATCCCCAACCAGAAGTTACTCCATCCATTTCTCACCATCTCTCTTTCTGTAAAAGTTACCAAGTCAATTTCCCCCTGCCCCCCAGAACAAAAAGGTATAGTATCTTTTCCCCAACAAGTAGGAAACTGTAGGGATTTCTGTGGGTGGATAGTTAGTAGAAAAGTATTAGAAGTATTGAATCTCCATCATGTCAGCTCCTGATTGCAGCTTCCAAGACTTCTTATTAGTAATTAGTAGTAACCAACACAAGTATATCAAGATGAACTTTGGCTCTTTGTCTTAAATCTGTGGGACTTTACCATAGCATAAAATATCTGAATTCTAATGCCTTTGTGCATTGCATGTCCCTTTAGAATTCATTATGCTATTTAATCCCAGGTAGGTCTGCATAAGATTGCAGTCTTAATATAACTGTGCAAATTCAACTCTTTGAAGTCTGTGGACTGAGGATTATGGTATTAGATTTCCATCTTTAGCAAGGCAGGAAAGTTGAGGTACAGAAAGTCAATTTGCTATCTCCCTTACCAGGAAAGCCAGACTTTGGATGACCAATCCTCTGATGAAATAGAAAGTCTTCCCACTAAGTAGACTTCACTTTTTGTGATGTGAATGAATTGGTTTACTGTACTCAGTAAAAAGTAGTTTGAAATTGATTGAGTTCACTTATCATGAGGAAATATGGGACAGATTTGTAAAGGAAATAGAATTGCATTTCATGTATATCAAAAAAGTGGCAGGTGAACCGCAGGAGATTTTGTTCCATGATCTGAATTGTCAGAACCAGAAAGGAGTAAGGAAGATGTGACTCATGACTAAGATGGTTACTTTAATATAAGAGGGTTGTAGGGTTCTTTTTAAATAGAATTTTCCAAAGCTTCCATCATAACCCTGCTTAATTTTCCATCACAACCCTGCTTAAATATATATTTGCTGTTTTATTAGTCTTTCCTCTCTGGACCTCACAATAACCCTGCCATGTGAGGTTTATTCCACAATGAGAGTTTCACATTAGCTGACACCAATTATCCCTCAAATTCTACAGCAAAATAGTTTTCCCTAGTTGTTGATTATCTTCTTGGTCATATTATTCTCTTTAGATTTTTAACATTTCTCCATTTCTCTAGGGTAAGAATTGCTTTTGGCAATTCTTTAGCTGATAAAGAATTAATATGGTTAGAAATAATTCTTTTCACTCAAATGATGTTTTTTCAGTTCATTTCAGTAGAAAGCAGCTGTAATCTGGGCTAATAATTTCATCTAACCCCATTCACTTGCTGCTGATTATATGTTTGAATAGAGGTTAGGAAAAAAAAAATCTAGTGTACACCATGCCCAAATGTCATCCAACTTCAGCAGCAGATTAGTAATGGAGGTCACCAAATTCATAGGAATTAACCCTTCAGATTGTCCCATGTATCTCCACTTAGGAACATTGTGATCATGCTATGGCTTCCTTGCAAGGAGGAAAAGGAATAGTTTCACATTTATCTTATGCAGTCTTAAGAATTCATGCTCAAAAATATCATTAGGAGAAGCACTGATGTTGTCCTATTTTACAATCTTTGCTGATAATAGATAATTGATTATATTGGGGCATGTCTAGCCTACATAAGGGTAGATACATATTTTTTTACAAGGGACTTTTGTTCTAAAACAGGTTTCAAAAAGCACTAGGAAACATGAAGACCAAACATTTTGCTCTGCTGTGTATCCTCATGATGTTCTGTCAACTGCTGCAAGCTGACAGTGAAACAGTGAAAGAGAGAAAAAGAGAGAGACCAAATAATGGCAGAGGGGGAAGAGCACAGGCTGGACATAATAAGAATCCCAAGGGCCAGAGAAACAGAGGACAAAGAGGTTCTCTCACAAAAGGGAAGATTATAACTAAAGAGAAGGCTGAATGTTCCTGGATTGTAAATGAGAAAGAGACAGCTCTGCTAAAGGTAGACTGCAAAAAAGGTGAAGATGCCTTCTCCTGTGCTTTTTCTGGCAGCCCATCTACCTGCCCACGGTATGCAGAAAACCAGAAGGTCTTCTGGAAGGAAATCAGTCGATCTCTAAAGAAGCAGAAGAATCTCTGTAAGGACCCCAAGACTCTTTTAAAATCCAAAGTCTGTAAGACCGGGCCACCTACTGCCCATCTTAGACTAGTTATGTATGCCAGGCCGGAGACCCCAATACCCAAGCAGACAGAGAAAGAATCCAGTGATTGTGTGGAAGATATTGATTATGTGGATCAGAGAAAAGTGGCTGAAGAATACTGCTCTGAGATATGGCAAAATCTTTGCTACTTCATAATTTCAATGATACAAGATAAAAAGTGTAATTAGAAAGGCAAGGAAGGTGGACCAAATACTATGGGCACAACTGTCTTGCAAACAGTATCAAGAGCAAACAATCTGAATTATTCTCTAGTGTATTCAGTCAAATTCCTCTTGTGGAAGTACTGTAAATGCAATGTGTTTTGTTCTTTTGCTAAACAAATGTGACTGCAACTATTAATCCTCTCCACCTGTCACCCAATCCTTCCTTCCTTTGTTTAACTTAGGAAAAAAGTGTCAAATGAAAGGGATAAATCTGATGGAAGGATTGCCAGCAACTGTTTTCTATGTCATAATATGCAATATGAATACAAAGGCACATTTTATTAAGCCAATTTGATGTTTGCACATCAGTGCCCAAGATGTCTAAGAACACTTTACCAAGCAAGATGAGAAGAAAAGGAAGTCTGGGTGGTGGTGGTGATATATTGTATTTAGGAAAGGAAGAGTAAAAATGAGCCTTTTCATCAAAGATACAATAAAACTATTTTTCAATGGATCTCAGAGGTGTCTGGTGGTGGGAAAGTATCAAAAAAGTCAAGATGGAGGCCACAGCTATGCAGTCAAAGTCTCATTCCCATTGTGGCACATGTAAAAGAGGGCCAGGCTTGGATAAAAATGGATTTGTATAGTGAGCTATGCAAAAGTTACTAAGATGTGAAAAGTTCCATGTATTGCTTCATTCTTTCCTGTATATTTCTAGCTAAAGTGATTATTTCAGTGCTATGCACTTTTTTTTACTTTTGAATGTACATTGCTAAAAATAAAGCCTGTTAAAATCGTTCTCTGTGGTTCTGTCTTCTGCTTGTCCCAATTTTCTTTCCTATGTGTGCATAATTTGCATGCAGTCCTAAATGCACTAACTCAGAACTAAATTTTTAGTGAGACTCATGGCCACTATCTATTAACTAGCATTTCAGTCTAGCAAACGGAATTGAACAGCATAAAGAATTCGGGGGAAGAGAAATCCTTGGGACAGAATTGGCAATATTAATGTAGAAATCAACTGCTCTAACTGCTGTGCAAAATTTGCCTCCACCCAAATGACACAAGGGATATCGTTTTGTTAAATGGGATCACTATTTTAATGGGGAGCGCAGAATGGAGGTTCTGAGAGGCCTCGTACTCCTGGATAGATTCAAGACTGGGGGCGGAGGGAACAGAACAGAACAGAATAATGGAGTTGGAAGGACCTTGGAGGTCTTTTAGTCCAACCAACTCCTCAAGCAGGAAACTGTATACCAAGCCTTCAGAAAAAAGTTACTTTTATATTTTCTTTTTAAATACATATTTGACAGCAGAGATATCATTATAAATAGCAGGCTTTGTTTTTAAGTAAGAGGATTTGCCTTTGATCTGAGTACTCTAAATTCACCTCATTTAATCATTTGTTTTTTTAATATCATTTTTAATGTCAACATTTAGCACCCACAGGCAATCAGAAGTATAAGCTCTTTTGAAGATTTAAAACATATTTAATCATTTTCTACCTCAACAACCAAGAGCCATGTGGGTTTGATACAACAGCATGTGGTCCCAAATAAATTTTGCTAGTGCAATAAAATTAATTTTAGAACACCTCCAGCTACTAATTCAGATTTCCAGTCTCTGCAAGGTGAAGCTATTCTATCAGCCTGTTCTCCCAAACAAGATCCATGGCTTTCAATGTATGAACATCATTTCTTTGGCTCTGTTACAGGTGGAGAGGTAAGATAAAAAAGCTCCATAAATATTTTGTGGGGTTGTAATCCTGGTCTTATACCATTTTGTCAGACATCATGTTTTGGATTTCTCCTGATCATAGATACAACAGCAGGTATTGTAGATGACTGGTATACATTGCAATACTATCCTTTGCATTGATAGCATCAAGCAAATGGAATAAATGATGCGTGTTGTAACTAAGCAGATTATGTAGTTCAGTTTTTTGTTTCAACCATAATAAGTAAAATTCTTATAAGCAATGCTGATGTCCCCACCTCTCATGATCATCTCACTTGCATGCCATGCAGATTCTTTCTCCCTCTGTCTCTTGCATTTATTCCCTGGTGAGAGCATTGGACTCTGCTTTCTTGTCTCCCAGGTTCAATTGCAGACCTCTCTACCTTATTTTCCCCCCAAGATTTCCCATCAAGACCCAACATTCTTCTCCTCCAGACAATCCCCATGAAGTTTCAGGTCCTAACACAGACCTTGTTTTTTCTTTTCCTTTTGGTCACCCCAAGCAGCAGGTTTTTTGCCCCCTCCTGCAGGGTTGTGTGTGTGTGTGTGTGCATGTGTGGGTGAGATGGGTAGGTATGTATGCTTTTGACTCCTTGTTGACTCATGGCTGGGCAAGTCACTGCAGTTTTCTTGGCAAGATTTTGAAAATGATTTGCTTTTGCCTTCTTCCTAGGGCTGAAACAGAATGATTGGCCCAAGGTTACCCAGTTGGCTTCATGCCCAAGGTCACACTAGAAATCATAGTCTCCCAATTTCTAGCCTGCTGTCTTAATCACTATACCAAACTGCTCCAAGCTGCCTGCCTGCCTGCCTGCTTCCCTCCCTCCCTTGGAACATCTAAAAGAAAGAACTGCTGTCTATTCACACTGTCCACATGAAATCAGAAACATCCTGAAGTAGCCTCAGTTGTCCCACATCTAATTCCAACTGCATTAGAATGATTTTTTTAGTATCATAGGGCAAAGCTCTTTGGGGAACAGGAGGTTATGTCTGTGGACATCATAATGCAGTTTCTTCTAGTATTTGCTTCCTCAAAGCTCTATTTTGCCCCATTTTCTATATATCTACATGGTTGATGGGAGAGGCCATTCTGGGGTTGAGTCACATCAAAATTCTAACAATAGAAAGCTTCTTCTCTCTGTTTCAATCTTGTGAATGAACCAACTAAAGCTTGGTCCTGAGAAGATGAGGTCCTTTAGGCAACCTAATCTAAATTTATTTGTAATATTCTGGGTTCAGGGGCTTTTTTCAGTTGATAGCAGTAGTCACAAATGCCTTTGACCAGTGCACTGTGTCTTTGGGGTGAAGAACATCTGGCTGCTGATTCAAGACTTCATCACCTCTCATTGAGAAGTACTGATGATCTTGTGTTTGGAAACAGCTTCTGCCAAAAGTAGCAACTGGTTTTGTAAGGCACATTAAGTTTGCTTGGATTAACTTCCCTGCCCTCCCTTCCGATTGTAATTCAAGATTTTGGATTCCATTTTGATACAGAAATTGCAGGACATCTGAGAAGCTATGTCCTTCTCTTCAAGCATTCTAATGTATCACTGGATATGTCAGGAATATCTACAGGATGTGATTTTAAAAAAGTCAAATGATGGCTGCAATAGTTTGAGTGAAGCTCAACACATACCAAACAGGTGTACTTTTGATTGGATTGACATGACTGCCATCTTCACTTTTTTTTTATCATAACCCAAAGACACCCTTGAATATGCAAACAATTTGCCCCATAAGTCTCTAAGACAGATTATGCTGATTTGCAGTAATGCCTTCGTCACTTTCCATGATAGGAAAAACTCTTCTGCACTACTGCACTATTCACTCTATGGCTATGTTTAATGTTAACATTTTAGGGATTGACTTTTCAATTTTACTGGCTTTACTTACTCCACAGCAGTAAGTAGAGGCTGAAGTTAGGGAGTTGGATAGACTGCTGTTGTTGTTTTTGTTAACAAAGCCCCACACTTATTTAATGCACTTGCTGGGTTTTCAAAAAAAGTGCTTTATTCATGATGATATATAATATGTAGCAGTTTGCATAATGCCAGATGAGATATTACCTACACTCTGGGCTCCCAGTTTCCAAGATGAGGTTGCTACTACCTTGATTCTCTGTATTTATGGCAGCCTAACTGCAAGCCTTGTGGTCTTTGGCAAACTGTGATCAAGTCCACCTACAACTTTCCATCTTCTTCTCCCATCAGTGTGTACATTTTCTATTGCTTTCCTGCTCAACTTTACTCACTCACCTGCTTGGCCCCAGTTCAAACTCCACACCTATCTAAATTGCATAAGAGCCTCCTGGGGATACAGGGTGAGCCAACTCCTCTTTCTCAGGCAGGGCCAATGAAGAGCAACCATCCGATATCTCCTCACTGTCTTTGGCCAACCACGGGGCCCATGAATGATGAGTTGCTGCATACGTTTTACACATTCTGTTCATTCATAGGGATGGTCAATGTGTTCAGATCACAAACTCTACGCCCTCAACTGGGTTTAGGGTTGACTGTTGCTGCCAAAGGCATTATAGCTCTGTACTTGCTGTTCTCTTTCAGTTTGGCTTCATGGAGATAACAGAGTTGTTGGCTTCCTCCAGAGTGGCTCTTGATTTTGCAGTAATAAGGAAGTCTTGGGTGACTCTGCCCTGGGGAAGCTCTTAAAATGACAGGAAATCCATTCATTTCTCCAGACATGCTAATGATGCATGATTCAACTATGTTTTAACCATGACTTCTGTACTGTACAGGAGAATGGGAAGGCCTTCATGACCCAACAGCATTTCCAAGTGTCTTTGCTTGACGGATGAGGCCAAATCCGGCTCTAGGTTCTGCCTCAGCTTTACCTTTTCTGATAAGTAACTGAATCAGAAGATTGTTTAAAAGCACTTTATTACTCTGATAAAATGGGGTCTCCCTATGAAAAGGGAGAATCGGGATAAATGGTTTATATTTACTTTTACAGTTAGGACAAGAAAGAACTTCAAAGAAAAATTTGATTGGTTTAGAAATAGTTATCTATTTCTTACATCACACAAATTAAAGCATCCAATAATATATGAGCATTGCCATAGAAAAGAGAATTGTATTCTAAGTAAAAGTAAAAGAAACATTTGCAAACAAAAAACATAAAAATGGATATGGGTAAGATACATTCTCAGTGCTTTGCAAGGTTGAGCTTGAATATTTGTTTTGTTTATGGAATCTTGAGAACAGCTAAAAATGAAACTATTATCTACCATTGCATTGAATGCTCTATTGCCAGTACTGTTTTCTGAAATACAGGCTTTTCTGAAGGTTAAGGCTTATGGAAAATTATTAGCAATACATTTGAAAAAGCAAATTTAAAGTACAAGAAAACCCATTTTAGTTAACCTGTGCAATACTACTACAAAAACTATGTTTCAAATATTACCAAGTCCACACTGTGTGGCCCTCATTGAGCCAATTAACATCAGAATCAGCTCAGCTGCTCAGATAGATACAGATTAACAGAGTTGGAAGGGACCTTGTAGGTCATCTAGTCCAACACCACCAACCCCAAAGCAGACCCTACACCATTTTTGACAGATGGCAGTCCAGTCTCTTCTTGAAAGCTTCCAGTGATGAAGCTCCCACAACTTTTGAAATGAATCGGAAGCTAAGAAGTCTTGAGAACGAAAAAGTGAAAAATAGGCCATCATTCAAGAAATGTTTGCTTGTGGTGAAGAAAGTGGTGGCTTTATAAAGCAACAGAAATGGCACTAAAACAATCTGCCTGCTGATTTTAATGAAAAAACCCTGTTATTAATGACAGATGACCTTCTGAACAAGCTTATGTTTTTTGTTTTTTTTTTAGGATTATTTCCACAAGTTCCTTGTTTATATAGAGAATCAGAAAAGTGCAATTCTGAAGTATAAAACATGCATAGAAAAAGAAAGTCTCGATGTAATCGTAAGTGTTGATGTTGCTGACAAGTCACTATGTAAGATTTTTTTTAAAAAAAAGTGAATTACTTTTAATTCGTAAATGTGTAGAATGGCATCCTTCATTTGGTGGAATCTAATCCCTGATATCTTCGAAATCTGGTCTCTGATATGGAACAAATCTAAATCATGAAGACTGATAAAGAATGTTTGTAGCTCAAGGTCCTCTCTGGGCTTGGCTGTTTTCTTGAAGATGTTTCATTACCCAAATTAGATAACATCATCAGAGCTGGTCAAGTTACCTAGATAATGAAACATCTGCAGGGAAACCACCAAGCTCAGAGAGCACCAAGGACCCCTCACTATGGAGACCATCAAGTCCTTGTCAGTGTTCCAATCAAACTCTCTGTCTGAATTCAGCACTCGGAGACAAAGTCCATCCATGTAAGAATTTATTAGAGAAATCATATTGGCACAAACTGGGGAAAACCCGAATCTGAAACCCCGCGTTTTCCCCTGCTAAATTAAACTCACACCCAGCCCCCTTTTCTGATGACCCTCACGTCACACTCTCCAATCCACCTCCATTCTGAAATCCCGCCAAGTCCGGTCACTCCCCTCCAAACTCCAGCGACTCGGCCTTGAGCTCTGGCGAAAGAATGTTATTGAGGCTATCCTCACTTTACTTTCATTCCCATGGTTACCCATCCTCCCTCGTGGCAGCCCCAAATCCGATTCAAGATGGAGGGGTGGGGAGCTGACAGTCCTTTTTAACGTTTGCCCAGTAGAATTCAAACCAAGTGATGTCTGAATCTAAATCTTAGTGAGTTAGGTAGACTCAGTCATTGTGATGGTTAAACCATGGGTTAAGATTTCGTATGTCATGAGCGTAACAGAATAACAGAGTTGGAAGGGATCTTGGCGGTCTTCTAGTTCAGGGTCCCCAACCCCCGGTCTGTAGACTGGCATCAGTCTGTGGCATGCCAGAAACCGGACCACGCAAACAAGCGAAACCCCATCCACGGGATACAGACAGCATACAAAACCTTCCCCCCTCCAGTCCGTGGAAAAACCTCCCTCCACACAACCGGTCCTTGTTGCCCAAAAGATTGAAGCCTGCTGTTGTAGTCCAATCCCCTTGCTCAAGCAGGAAATTCTACACCAGGGGTGTCAAAGTCGCCCACGGGCTGGATTCAGCCCCCGGGGTGCTTAGGTCTGGCTCGCGGGGCCGGCCTAGGAACAGCAAAGGACTGACTCACGGTGCCTCTGCCCCCCACCCCCACCCCCACAGCTCCGTTTTCACTGGCAGAGGGCTATCAAATCAAACTAAAAACAAAACAAAAGGAGAAACGTTTCCCGTTTTGCATTTGAGCGTGCAAGAAAGGAAAGGAGAAAGGGAAAGAGGAAAGAAAAAGAAAAAGAAGGGAAGATGGAAAGAGAGCAAGGAAGGAAAAATAAGGAAAGAGGGGAGGGAAGAAGAAAGGAGAA
>JANHFL010005346.1:227855-239732 GCA_032468155.1 Oxyrhabdium leporinum
AAGTCCAGTATGGCTGTCCCTCTGGTTCCCTCCTCTACCTTTTGGACAACAAAGTTGTCAGCTAGGTTGGTTAGGAAGCTATTTGATTTCTCACTTGGTGTAGAATCAGTTTTCCAATAGTTTGCTGGAGAGTTTAAGTTGGGATGGCACAGACATTGTTACAAGGCAACCTGCATAAAAAGTGCTTCTTAAATAATATGTGTTGTGAGAGTGTGTGTGCTCATATACAAATACTGACAGTAACTTTTTTTAAAAAAAATCACCCTGTAATCTCTTAATTCAGGGTAGAGTTGAGGCAACTGGATGGAGCCAGGGGTGGGCTGCTGGCGGTTCGTGGGGGTTCAGGTGAACCCTTAGCAAAGATCCTGTGGGTTTCACCGAACCCCCAAATCCCACTCCTGGCTGCCTCCCCTGCCCCCCGTGCCCTTTCCAGGAGTCTTCACGCAGCCCGTTGTGGATGCAGGTAAGTACAGGCAGCACATGGAGGCTCGGGGAGGGCAAAAAATGAGCCTCCCGGAAGTTTGGTAAGGCTGAAAACAGTCCCATTTCCAGCCTCCAGAGAGCTTCCGGAGACAGGGGGGAAGCACTTTTTGCCTCCTGGAGGCTCAAGGAAAGCCTGTGGACCTGAGGGAGGGTGAAAAATGGACCTCCTGGAAGTTTGGGAAGGCTGGAAATGGGCCTGTTTCCAGCCTCTAGAGAGCCTCTTAAGCCCAGGAAGGCCGTTTTCTCACTCCCGGAGGCTTGAGGAAAGCCTCCAGACCTTGGGGAAGGCGAAAACACCCCCCCCCCTGTGGTGTAGGAGGCCGACTAGGCCACGCTCACCATGGCTATGCCCACCCAGCAACTGGAGACCAAACCCGTTACTGAAATTTTTGAATCCCACCCCTGGATGGAGCTGAGTGTTTACTTGCCAGATGCTGTTCCTGATGTCATAGAGAGTTTGCAGCAGATATTTTTTCTTTGCACCCTAGGAGAGAAACATCTGCTACTATCTAGGATTGAACACTCAGCCTTCCAAGTGGGAGGCAAGCATCTTCACCACTAGACCACCATCTGTTCATACAAATACTGACAATAGTTGGATGGAATGAAGAAAATCCAGAGGAGCGAGGTGAGAAGTTTAAGAAGAAAATGTCCATGGTTGTGGTGGAAGTAAAGCTCATTTGTGAGGTGGCCTGTTCGTGGTATTGGGATCAGCTAGATGCAGTTCTATTTCCTTTTCTTTTTTCTTATCTCTTGCCTTTAATTTGGGGGGGGCTTATTGTTCCTCATCCCCTATTTTCCATTTTAATGATGTTGCTTATGCTAAAAGGAAATTGTAATGGGTGTATAACCAATAATCTGTGTTAAGATGGGCAGTCAATAAATTAAATAAAAAAATTTAAAAAAATTAAAAAAAAATTGAAATGGTGTTTCCACTATATTTCTAGAGACAGGTCACTACATCTAAGGGTGAAGGATTCATTTTTAGGGAAAAAGACATCCAAGAGACACAACAAGTCATTTTGGTATATACTGTTTTATTTATTAAATTTATATAGCTGCCCATCTCTCCCGTGTTATCCAGAATGGTGGCAATAAAGCAGTGCTATATTCTGCATGGGCTAACCATACATACCTCTGAGGTCCACCAATATCATGCATTAGCCAAATCTGCATCTTGGAAACTTTCTCTGGGTTTAAGTTAACAATTTCAACACTGCCAAAAATGCTGAAAGAGTGGAAGCAGAGAAACACATTCAAAACCTTTTCTTAGTTAAACAAATATATCAGGTCAAAATGTTAAAATATAACTCCTTTGTATATTTATATTTTCAGAAGAGAAAAAAAAGACCCTAATTTGGTTTTTCTGGATCCTTATACATTCTGACTCTTCAACAGGTGCTTGCCATACTCATTGAATGGTGGATGAGCCTTGTCTGCTACTCATAAAATTCTCAGCCATGGGGACAATCTCACAGAGAAAGTCAAGAAGAAAAGAAAAGGAACCACAAGATGGCATAGCCAAAAAGGACTTTGCTGAATTTTGGCATTAGCAAAATGAACAGAGTATGGCCCAAAATCTTAAGGGATAACCCCTACTTGTCCCCACCTAGGATTATCTATCCTCTTAACCATGCTGTGATGAATTTACATGCAAATATTATTATGATTGTAAGCCTTGTGGTAAGATGGGCAGCCAATGAATTTAATAAATAAATAAATATGGGTTTTTTAAAATTATAATTATGGAGGCCCTGCATTTGTTTCAACACCTTAGGTCAAAAGGAGGAGCTTTATTTTCAAAGGGAGTATTTCAACAGAAGGAACCTACTGGGCACCTGAACACCCATGGTGGTTGCTACTGACATAAATGATAAACTGAGCTATGTTCTTGCTCTCCTTTAAAAAAATTCTTTACTCTTTTGGCTTCTTCACTCTTTCACAGGCAAATCATTTTTGAAATGCATCTGAACTTATTATTTACCATCAATCAGGCTGAGAACTGGAAGCTGCAGCCTAGTTGCTAGTCCAGCACTAGAGAAGCCACACCTGGCCCTTGGAGTATCTGCAAGGGTACAGTTGAAAAAAAATTAAGATGGCAGCACAATGGTGCAATGGAAGTTCTGACCTCTTTAATGTGTGTCATGTGTGAGATGCAGATAAAAATTGATAGTTGTCAAGCGCCAGAGAAATCAGGAGATTCCGGCAGTTTAAATGGATATAAATATTTATTGCAAGCTTAAGCACTCTACAAGAATCTGAACTACTAACAGTCAAAGCAATTTGGCAGTAGATAAAGAATTCAAGGTAGGACTTAGATCTCTTATGGGCATGAAGGGATTACTGACTAATGATGCGTTTAACTCCTCCTCAGGCTCAACCCGGTCATCTCCTACAGCAGGGGTCTCCAACCTTTTGGACCTCAGGGACCACCAAATTCATAATTTTAAATCCTGCGGACTATTAATATGAATTTTTTAAAAGGCCTGAGAGAAAGCACCTGGTCCAGGCACACAATCTTCCAGGAACCTCTTTTGTATTCTTTCTCTCAAGAAGCTTGGTCAATCTGAGTGAAGAAAAATGAAGACGGGCAGACTGACAGTGGCTTGCTTACGTTGGTGGGAAAGTCGGTCCCATATTCCAGGCCAGTGCACTGGGGTGGAGGAACTGCTCCAGGATGACTAAAGGGCCAGTCCTGTGACTACTACAGCTCTGGAATATGGGACCAACTGAGCGCAGCGAGTCCGGGATGGATTTCCCTCCCCCGCTCTTGGTCTTACCTTCCAGTTCCAGCTTGTGTGGCTTGCACCACTCTACTCAAGGTAAGGTTTGTGCTTGGCCAGAGGGTGGGGACCAGCAGGTGGGCAGGGCTATGTGGGCGGCACAGCCTTGTGTTCCCACATGGGCCAGATTAATTGCTTTTGGGGGCCATATCCAGCCCAGGGGCCATAGTTTTAGGACGCCTGATTCAGTGCAATATAAAAAATGCAAAAATGCAAAGATTTCTCTGCGGACCACTAAAATTTTCTTGCGGACAACCAGTGGTCCACAGACTACCAGTTGGCAACCACTGTCCTACAGTAATACTTCAATCATATCATTGTGGCTGCCATCTTTATTCCATATCTTGCAGATACCCATGACTGGTATATAGATGCTTGGTCAGAATTATCCACAAATAAATGGTGATGAAAATGTTCCTTGTTTACTTTAGGAATATTTTAAGCACATGAAAGGAAAGAGAATACCTGCTTTTTCTAAATGCTCCAGTCGCTGTTGATCCATTGAGCATCACTTGGACTGTTCCACAGGACGTTTCTGCAAACTAAAACAAGGAGCAACATTATTTCTCGCTACCAGCAAATCATCTATTTTGTATTTGGTTAATATTTTGTGTTTCCAAAAATACAATAGATGTTTGAACACCTTATTTCTGCAGGATTAATTTCCCTGCCACAATTTCAAAAATATGTACTCATAACAAGACAATGATGTCTGAAAATGGTTTCAGGTTTTCACAAAATTCATGGAAGAAGAAAAAGTTTAATGGTAATTTTAATAATAAAACCAGAAAATACAGATAGCCCTTGACTTATGATTGGTTGTTTAGTAATTGTTCAAAGTTACAATGGCCCCCAAAAGCTACCATGTTTCCCCAAAAATATGACCTACCCCGATAGCAAGCCCTAGCCTGATTTTCACGCCTGCACCTAATATAAGTCCTACACCCAGAAAATAAGCGCTAGTTAAGCCCTGCCCACTATCTGGTTGTATGAGGTCGGGCGAGACGCATGTGTAAAAATCAAGCTAGGGCAGGGATGTGGGGATGGAGCTGCCCCATGTGCCCCATACCTGCTTACCTTAGGATCACCGCAGCTGGGCCTCCCACACCCCAACACCTGTCATGCCACTGCCCGACTTTTTCTGTAGCCAATTGCGGCCACTTGCAGCCAGATGCCACGTGATGCATCACGTCAGTGCTGCCACTCATAGCCAGATACCACATGGCATATTGCGCCGGTGCAGTCGCTCATTGCAGAACTCCACAAACTTGTTGTGCCTATGCCATGAGGCTCATTGTGCTGATGCCACTGCTTGCATTTGCAACAGCACAGCACACCACGCAGCTTCCTGCTGCAAGCAGCAGCAGCAGCATGATGAGCCTCACAGCATCCTGTTGCAAGCAATGGCAGCGGCACAATGAGCCACATGGCATCTGGCTGCAAGCAGCCATAGAAGACATCAGGCAGCAGCGCGACATGTGTTGGAGCATGGGAAGCATAGCTCTGGTGGTCCTAACGTAAGTGGATAAGACTTTCCCTGAAAATAAGACCTGGTGCTTATTTTGGGGCCAAAAAGAAAATAAGACCGGATCTTATTTTTCGGGAAACATGGTACTTACAATCAATTTGAAGTTCTCATGTCTGCCCCCCAGCCCCCAGTCACATGACGACATTTTGGGCACTTGGCAATTTGCTGCATTGATATAGTTCTTATTTCTGGCAAAAACCACCTCATAGCAAACAATGGGCTTGCTTAAGGACGATGGCATTCACTTAATGAGGTTGTAAAATCAGGTCTAGTTACATGGTGACCTCTTTTACAAGTGTCATGACTTATGACAAAAATTTTGGGCTCATTTATGGGTGTAAATTGAGGATAACTTTCACATAATGAAGAGTTAAAAAGTCAAAATGGGGGAAGAAAGAGGACAATTTAGTAGAGTGATTTGTTTCCCCATAAAGCTGCCCATTTATTGCTTTTGTGGACATAAAAACAATATCTCTCCTTCTGTGTGATTGCTGGGTTCCATTTTAGTTCCATGCTTTATATATTTATTTATCACTAATAATTTTATGCCACCCATGCCTATTGGCTCTGACTGTAACTCAGATTCAACAGCTTTGTAGTCCCACAATGTCAGCAGGCAGCAGCATCCAGGAAAAAGTAAAAAATATCAACATGATTGAAAATATCAGAATGATACCAGAATGATTGAAAATATCAATGCTTGATTGAAGCTCTGCACAGTTGAAGCTCTGCCTCTTTTTGCATATCTTGATGCATGGTAAAGAGGAGTAGAACTTCAATTGCATAGTTGTGACTGCTATCCTGACATTTTTGACCCTCTGGTGGATGCCCATCATCACATCAGTACAAGTAGTCTTTGACTTTCAATTACAATTGGGGCCAGAATTTCTGTTACTAAGCCAAGTGATTGTTACATGAGTTGCACCCTTTTTACAACTTTTTTTGCCATGGTTATGCAAATCACTGTTGTTAAATAAAGTCTGCGGTTGTTAAGTAAATTCAGCTCCCCCCACTGATTTTGCTTCTCAGTGGCTGGCTGAAAAGGTCTAAATGGCAATCACATGATCCTGGAATATTGTAACTATTGTAAATACATGCCAGTTGCCAAGCACCTGAATTTTGATCACATGACTGCAGGGGTGCTCAATGGTTGAAAGTATGAGGTGGTGCCTCAATTTTTTTGGTGCTGTCGTAACTGTCGCTAACTGAATGGTTGTAAGTTGAGGACTAACTGTACTTTGTACATTAATTAGCTAGTTTGCAGCTATGGGGTGCTGAAGAAAACTTAAAAACTGAACTGGTGGAAAATAGAATTGCTGCTGTTGGGGTGCAAGCATACCAGACCCTATTTCTCAATGCAGAATCACTAATTAACACCCAAGCAGATCTAGATGGAGACCCTGGGGAACACAAGCCTGTTCAACACAGCTTTCTGTATTAGCATCTTAAGTCCATTAAGAAATTTTTATTTCTCCCAATGAGAAAATGAAACCACTCAGATTTAATGACCAATAGGAGTTATCTTCTAGATTGGTGATTTGGGTTCATTGCATTAAAGTATATATCACTGATACACATTTAGAGTCAGGGCTGAGAAGAGATCAGCAAAACATACCATCTTAGATGCCAATTTCCAATATACTGAACTGGGGTTATTTTCACACTCAATCCGTTTTGGACAAGATTCATAATTGACTCCTAAAAGAAAGATGTTTGGACATAAATATGTGGAAAAGTTATAAAAGGCAGGATGAGATATATTAATATTTAATGTTGCCCTCCTTTTATAAATGGCCCTTGGGATCCATCAGGGTTCTCTTTTATCCTTAAATTGGGAAAAAGGCTTTGTTTAAAAAGTATTTATAGACTAAATAAAAGTTGTATTTTCATTGTCACTTTCAGTGAAATAACCCTTTTAGTTTCATGGGGTCAATTCTCTTTCCAGTCATTTTTTAAAGAGCCAGATACTGTACAATGTCTCACCAGCACCACCACCACCATGCCTCCAACTAAGTATTGAGGTAAGAATTCTGCTTTTTTTTACCTGAATCAGAGGGATTTCCACACCAAGTAATCCCATCTCCTATGTAGCCTAGCAAAGTATCTTCCAAGGTGAGGAAATCATGATTTGTTTTTGTGTAATGATGTGCCAGATCATATGTCTTGCTCCAAAATAAGGACTGCAAGTAAGAGGAACAGACATTTGTTATTTTTCAATGATTTCAAATGATTTTTATATGCTCACACTCCTTTTAAAAATGTTATGCATTGACTGAGCTTTTCCAAAATTTGTTTCTGCTGTTTATTTTAAATCTTGAAAAAGAATAGAATTTTTCTTCCAAAATTGTCATGGGAAAAATGTTCTTTAAAGAGCAGCATGTCCATTTCTAAGATAAATAAATAGATGTATCAATAAATATGCTGGATCCATAGCTCTTGGTATTTTCCCCTATACATTTCTTCTGTCAACTTTGAAATGGACTCATGAGTAGATGGGTTCTTTGCAAAATACTTGGGGGAATGTGAAACAAGCATTGGTTAAGGCAACGGAGACTCAGAAAGTGCAAGTAGATAAGAGGTGGTCATCCCAGAAACCATTTCACATAGGAGAGAAAGTGTATTTATCCCTGAAGTATCAGAAATTGAAATTGCAGTGCTGAAAGCTGGGTCCAAAATTTATAGAACCTTTCCCCATAGTGAAAATCATAAACCCAGTTACAGTAGAGTTAAAGTTGCCACACCTACTGGGAAAAGTGTACCCAGTGTTCTACTGCAATCTGCTTAAGGGGGGGTCAGATCTAAAGCCAGTAGCAACAATAGCTCCAGGTCCAGTTGTAGAAGGGGAGAAACACTATAAGATTAAAAGGATCCTGGATTCTAGGTTGTACAAGGGGAAACCTCAGTACTTAGTCCATTGGAAGGGATACCCAATGTCAAAAGCTAAATGAGTAAAAGCACAGAATATGAAGGCAGATAGATTAATAAAGAAGTTTCACAAGAAATACCCTCAGAAACCTAGGGACTTAATGTGCTTAATGTTTTCCAGGTGCTTCTCACTTTCTAGGGGGGGTCCGACTCAACTTTGAAATGGATTCTTGCTGCCACAGCCATCTTTTTGTTTCTCAGCTTGCTACACAGTATGGGGAGAGGGAGACACTTGGAATGTCAGACCAGACAATAACAACTTATCATCCAAGGTCATCTCAACAGGTGCTGGCCAAAGACTAGAAGGAGTTACCAAGGAGAGGCCGGGATACCTGATTGGACAATATGACCTGTGACAAGGAGGGAGGGGAATATCTATTCTTTAGTTATATGAAAATCACGGTAAATAGTTAGAGTTGGTTTTGCTTTCATGCATGCCAAAATAATGTACTCAAAAGTTCTTTGATTGTCTCAGACTGCTGACTTAGTTGGATTCATCAGTCAGAACCTTGACATTTTCCTAACAATTGCACATATACTGTATTTTACCAGAGATTGCAAATGTTCCCATATATACTTCTTAGGGGTACATTCAGGATATTTTGCTGCCTGGGTTGAAAATCACTGCTCTTCTATAGACGCTGATGATCTAATGCTAGGACACATATTTTAACAATATACAAAAGAGTGAACTTCTGGTTGCACTTCCAATGGCTTCGGGAGCAAGCTCTGCAAGCTCCACAGTCCTCCCCCTAGCTTTCCCTATCGGAGGGCTCCAAAAGGAGCCATAGCCACCCTGTAGGGGTGGTGAAGTAAAGGGGAGTGCCTGGCAGGTCAAGGAGAGCCACATCTCTCCTCCCTGACTAGGAAATTCCCCTCATCCGAAGACAAGGAACAGCAGCAGCCAAAATGGCTGCCATGACATCGGAAATAGCCGGGACCCAAGACTGTGCAGGAAGGAGCGAAGTAGGTAAACGGTGTCTGGAACTGGGTGAGAATGAACATCTATCTCATTTGAAACCCCACAAGAATTAGTAAGAGGAGCCACAGCTTCTGAATTAGCTGCGTTTAAGTACATTGGCAATATAAGAAATATTAACTAACTTTAAAAAATAAATAAACTGAAGAAAACGGAGGAAGACAGATAAGACAGAAATTTGTTAAAACAAGGAAAGCTGGAGCTTAAGCTGGATAAAGGCTGTGCTGGGCATTAACTTTGGAAAATCTGGACTATTTATTTAAAGCTGATATGATTTTCTTTTAAGTTTAAAAAGATCAGGAACTTGGAAAAGACTAATACTGGAATTTAATGAAAGAGTGCCACCTGCTGACAAAAGAAAGAATAACACACCACTGATTTAAAGGGATTAAAGATACATGCAGCTTGCCAGGGAACCAACAACCAGTTTGGGATATAAAGACATAAAGAAAATATTTTTGTAAGACTTGAAATACATATCTACTTTGACTTTATGGTGGACATGTTAAAGTCAACATACCATTTCTTTTTTAACAGATGCTTCACCATGTTGTTTCCCTTCAAGATGGACATGGAACCAAATAAATAAAGGATGCTTTTGTTTTGTTTTTTCAAATCCTGCTAATCGTATTCTGCAAACATTGGAATCTCGATATCACATTGAACACTTTTTTCTTTATCTGTTTTAATAGTAATTATAGTAAGTAATTTTAATAGTAATTCTGGACTATGTATATTAAACATTTTATTTTCTTGATTCATCTGTTCATGTGAAATCCTAACACATAAAATATCTTTGATTTCTGTGTCTGTTTATATAGACCCACTCACCTGTCGAGTTGCAGAGTTCTGAATCTAATCATCTGAATCAAACAGTGGGTTTTAAACAAAGCGTCTGTAATAGCAACAATAGAAAAAACCCCCCCAATAAATGTTTTGAAAAAACAACACCAAAACCCTAGGAAGAATGATCATTCATAAATCCCTAAATAAATACTATCAAATCTATTTGTTGAAGTGATTTGTAAAAAAACACATGTTGCTTCTACATTTTTAACAAAGATAAGCAAGCAATTTTAAGGCAGTGATTATGTAAATTTCTACATTCTTGAAAAAAATTAGGAACATTTTTTTTCAACCTTGAAGCTTTCCATTCCCTTTTCACCATGATTTTAGGAGACTAACTGAAAAGCCAGTGGAGAATCCTTGGGATGATTTAGCTAATGCAACTCTTTTTCTCTTCCACACCACTGTCCTTTTCTCTGCCTCATGGAAGAACAAGAAATGAGAACATTTCTAGCATGTCTGGCTACATTCCGTTTCCAGTGTGCACACCGAAACGTGACCATCTAGGAGATAGTAATTTATGCATTTATGCATTTTCTAGATTACACGTTATCTTGACGGTTAAATACTTGTATTTTTTGTTACTATGGTAAGGTATTTCTCAGTTAATTTCTGAATCGCTGTGTGAGTGAAATGGGCAATCTCAAAATTTGATATATAAAAAAGAGAATAAATAATATGAGCACAATTTTAAAAGCTTTTCTTAATCACTGTTATATGAATGTGCTATATTTTCAGAAAGAGAAATATAGAATAGTCTAATATACTTTTAATAAGGGGTCCTTGGTGCACTCTGAGCCTGGTTGCTTCCTTGCAAACTTTTAATTTTCTAAAATAGGTTTTGATGTATGGCAGTGTAATCTTTTTTATAGCATGTGTTGGTTGTGCTATATTGGATTAAGTGGTCAGGCACTTGTTGATGAGGTTGGATAGATAACACTGGATAACACTGTGATATATCACGAACATCTCAGAAACCACTAATAGACTATTACAACCACGTGGAATCAGCATAGTACAGATACCAACTGAAGCCCTTCAAAATATCCTAAGTAAACCAAAAGATACAGCAGCCCCAGAATTAAAAACAGGAGACATCTATAGCATAGAGTGCATGGACTGCAACAGCCAATATGTAGGACAAATAGGCTTAAGAGTATGTGTGTATAATATCCATCCGTGCTGGAATTACATAAAAAATAAAATACACTCAGAGTATTCAGATGTATTTATTAATATATAAGCAAGAAAAGGATAAGTAAAGTTATGGAGGTACAAATGGCTCCTTTGATTTAGATCTTTCTGGAACTATATGGTTTCCAAACCGCACAGTTTTCTCCAGCTACTTCCAGATATTTAATTCCATAAATCTCTGTCCATTTAAAGTCTATGGCAACTACATCTGATGCATTTGAGCTCCTAAGGAAAAACTTTTTTGTATATGGCAGGAAGGGATGCATAAGCTGTAAATTCTATGTTCTGGAGTAATGGTGCCTTTGCAATTAAAACAAGAGGACATTAAAGTTATTACAGCCAATTGTTACAGAAGAAAGAGATTGTATCTTTTCACTTATTTCCAATCTAGAAATAATCTAAAGTGCACACTTATTATTAATGTCATCAGATTCATAGTATTTTACAAGTAAATTTGGGCTATAGCAAAGCCAGAGAAAAGAGAAACAACTAAGGAAACATCCTACAAATAGAATATACTATGGTATATAAATGAGAATTGAAATAAGTTTTAAAAGTGCTAAGTATTCCTAACCCAATGAATAATGGAACTAACTGATGCAATTACCTCAGCTTGATGGAATTCCTCTAAAGTGGCATTTGAGAAATAAAAGAGTACACACTCTTCCACTAACATTCTGAAAGTCTTTCTGAATCTGTTGTAAATGACAATTTATGCAGTAGTTATTAAGTGAACACTGCAGTTGTAAAATAATTCCTGTGGTCTTCAAGAAAATGCCATGATCATATAGCAAGCCCATTGTTCCCTATTCAAATCCTGGAAATAAGTGCTAGCTTTCAGAAAACGTCTTTAAAACGCAGACACCTGACTGCAAGATGTTGCAATCAGCTCTAAATGTGAGTGGTTGAAAAATGCTTGACATGCAGTCATGTGACCATGGAAGGGGACTGCCATTGGTTCTAATTATTCCCAGGGAAGTCATCTGTAACTTCAAATGGTTGCTAAATCACTGGTGGACTACCTGTAATGCAGTGGTGAAATCTATTTTTTTTTCACCACCAGTTCTATGGGTGTGGCTTGGTGGGGGTCATGTGACTGAGTGGGCATGGCCAACTCAATGTCACTCACGGCAAGGTGG
>JANHFL010005346.1:239832-253118 GCA_032468155.1 Oxyrhabdium leporinum
TTCATAGATACCTTGAAACATTGATGACATTTCTTTTTGAAATACGCTTGTTATTTCCTGTTGAGGCATTTTATCTTTTGATAAGTCCAAATATTACTCACAAATTTATCAACATCACACACTCTTAGTTGTCTATAACATCAAAAGGCCAACCTTTTTGTCTTTTTGTGCGGGTGGGGGGGGGCAGAAATTCCAACTTGGGGTCTGCTTCAGCCTCCTGGTGAGGGGCTTTGGGTGAAGGCTGGAGGGAAGTGCCACTGGTGGCGAGGAGCCAGAGGGCCTTGTTCCAGTGGGACTGCATCCTGCCCTGGAACTGGCTGACCATCTCAGCCCGCTGAGCCTCCAGGAATCAGTACCTGGCCTTGTACTCCCTCAGGTCTTCCCTCTGCTTGGAAAGCCTATGCTCGTAGTCCTCAGTGATGTGCTTCTGCTGAGCCTCCTTCTCGGTCATATCCAATTTGAACTGAGCCAGCTGTTTTGCCAACTGTTTCTTGTGGTGGCTGCTTAGCTCCAACAATTGCTTCCTGTTGGGGCCCTAAAGAGCCCAGGTGGGCAGGCGAGGAGTGGCTGGGAGGGGAGGGGCAAGAAAAGGCCAGCAAGGTGCCCCTTGATGTGAGTCACATCAAGTTGGCCATGCCCACCCAGTCACATGACCACCTAGCTACACCCACCCAGCTGCTCATTAGGCAGATCATATTAATGGTCCACAGGATTTAAAAATATGAATTTAGTGGTCCCTGAGATCTGAACGGTTGGTGACCCCTGGTATAGATTATTCCAAGGACATCTCAGCCTTGTAAAGATATAGTACATTTCCTTTCTTTCACCAGTAAATGGCATCATCGCCTAAGATTTCAATGTAGCACACAATCTGACAGTTAATTTCTTCAAATAAATTTCTTTCACTTTTTTCCCAATAATCAGCCCGATGTTTCCAGCATTTTAAAATGTCTTTTCAAAATGTTGCCAATAAAATGTTCAAATCCAGTCCTCCTATATTTTAAAAATTATATCCTCTCTTAGGGTTAATTTTCTTTTGAGTCTGTAATCGTTCTCTAAGTAATTATTATTAGTTGCTTTAAACGTTTTGGAGAGTTATCTTTTCAGAGTTTCTTTTCTTGGGGTTAATCTCTATTAAAGAATTTGAAGATCATCTCACCCAGCTTCAGTCCACTGTTCAAACATCACTCCAGCACATTTCTTTCTTTGGTTGCTCCAGATTCCCAGTGGCCATAATGGCCACCTCTCTTTCCTCATTGTTGGATAGAAGAGTGAGCCTTGGATCAATAAGGAGATTTGCCACTCTCTGTAATCTGCAAAGAGTCGCTCCTTTCTTCATCACCCTTACAAGGTGACTTTAGCCCTTTAGCCCCCCCACCCATGAGGAGAGTTCAACCTAGGTTCGCGGAGACCCTCTACCTATGACTGTGTTGAAGTCGTGTGTTGACCTTTTGTTGGGAATACTGACGAGAACACTACTTGTGTTCCTAGCTCCTTAACTTTATTGCCTAGTTGCTTCTTTCTATATTCAGGTTCTTTGTTGTGTCATTCATCCCAATGTGAAGAAGGAGGAAAGGATACTAATCCGTGGTCCTAATTATTTTGGTTAGGTTCTGAGCCACATCCTTGATTTTTTACTTCTGGGAGACAACATACCTCCCTAGATTGTATGTCCAGTCTGCAGATGGCTGGTTCTGTTCCTTTGAGAATAGAATCTCCTATCACCAACACTCGCCTTCCTTTTTCAGGGGGTGCAGTCTGGGGTGCCTTTCTGTTTATCTCAGGTCTGTTTGTTGATGTGACTTTTTAAGGGATATTTGATGATGTCTCTTTTCTAGATACCTGCATGTTTTCTTTGAGGGGGAGGTTGTGGGCCTGCATATTTTCATCTAGGGGGAGAAATTGATTGCTCAGTTTAAATGGGGCTGCTTCTCATTGGGTTAGATTGGGCAGAAGAGGTTTGTTAGATGTATGCTGCTTTTTTCTTTGATTATTGTGTTTCCTTCTATGTGTGACATACCTCCATTTGTCTTCCTCCAAGGGTTTATCAGCAAGATCAAATCCTCTGGGAGTTATTTGTTCATTATTTGGTTCAATTTGAATATAATTTTCTTGTGTAGGTTGGAGTTTGGCTAGGATTGCCTTTACATTCCTTACTTTTCCTCTAGCAGTTCACATAGTTTACATTTAATACAAGTATGTCAGTGCATAAGGATTCATGAACTGGAATAGGCATGGCAACAATTCAGCCAATGGAGACTGTTTCGTGAGTGAGACAGCTTGGAGCCTGGGCGTGGCTTACCTTAACTGTTCTGTGTATAAAAAAGTTCATTTTGTCTTTGCTTGAGTGTGCTTCGTATCAATGTAATGAATACCGCAAACTTTTATTGTAATAGCACAGAGATATGTGTACCCTGATGACACACTGTTTAATGGAAGAGGATATGTTCATGTAAAACAAAAACAAAAAAAACCCCTTAGATTGTGCTGGTCAGGGGGAGTACTGACCTTTAAATACCTTTCTGAGTCCTGGTCTGATTTCGAGTTGTGTGGTCACAGAAATCGTCATGCAAAAAATCAAAGAGACTGTACTCCCACAAATAAACCCCAAGTTATGGGTATGTTACATTGACAACACCTTTGTGATAGTCAAGCACAACCAGGTCAATCAAACCTACCAAATGATCAACATCTTCACAGATATCCAATTTACAATAAAAACCAAGAATGACAACAAACTGCCATTTCTAGATGTCCTTTTAACCAGAACTATCAATGGCCAATTCCTAACATTGATATATAGGAAGGCAATGCACACAGATCAAATCCTCAACTTCCACAGCAACCACCCAAAATGACATAAATAAATCTGCATCAGAACACTGTTTGGGAGAGCCGAATCCCATTGCAATATTACAGAAGCCAGATCAGCAGAACAAAAGTACTTATACAAAGTCTTTGAGAGAAATGGATAGTCACGAAACTTCATCCGGAGATGCCTACATGCAAATAACACAAACATGCAAAGTAACACAACAACTACCACAAAAACAACAATGACTAGATATATCAGAATCCCCTACATGCTCAGAAATAATGGCAAGATTGCTACACTAACACAACCTGACAGTAGCCCACAAACCAACCTCAACCCTCAGATGGACCCTGTCAAAACTGAAAGGGCAGACAGAAATGAACCAAAGATCAGGCATTGTATGTCAGATCCAATGCAGCAACTGCAAGAAGAACTATGTTGGCCAAACAGGAAGAAAACTATCAACCAGAGTGCATGAACACTTCCTGGCCATTAAAAGACATGACCCTCTATCCTCATGTCCATTCAGGAAAACTCAAAAGGACACAAATTTAATCTAACTGGGACCACAGTTGTAACAAGGAGAGAAAGGGAGTTCCTGGAAGCCTGGTTTTCCACCAATAAATCAATAGACACATTGACATTGACCCAATCTACCAAACACTTAAAATGAAAGAACAACAAACAACATCAACCACAATCCCAAAGGCAGCATTTAAAGACCAACGAATAGCCATGCTGGAAACAAAGTTATAACTTGACAGATCACATAAAATCAGACCACATCACACGCAGTTGATCAAATCAACCTGAAACAAAACCATGACATCATTAAAAGACATCTGAACAACAACACCAGCATTAATTTACATCACACAGATAGTACCGGTACTTAAAACCAAGGACTATGACTGAGCAACTACAGCCAGCTAATCACACAACCAGAAATCAGACCAGGACTCAGAAAGGTATTTAAAGGCCAGTACTCCCCCTGACAAGCACAATCCAAAGTGCACTGAAGATGTCTCCTCAAATGGGGATGAAACGTTTCCTACCAAATTGCCAAGCTCGGAGCTCAAACCAATAACATATATGCCAATTCTTTAGCTAGTGTGAGCTTTCATATGCACTGAGTTCTTTCAAAGAACTCAGGATGTTGTAATGTATCAGTATAGCTTATGTGTGGACCCAAACATTGTGGCCTTTTGCAATTCACAAATGGGAAGTATGTCAATGAGCAGATTTTCTGAGTGTCATGCAAACTTTTTTGGTATTGCACCCAGTATGCTGATAATTACTGGAACAACCACTACTGGTTTGTGCTAAAATCTTTATTTTTATCATATAATAAATAACCTAAGCATTTTTATAATTATTCTTATTTTTCTAATAATTTTGGTAAATGCAGCAAAACAAACTCCTGGAGCATTATTTTATCAAGAGTATAACTTTACTGATAATTCCACATAGGCAAAGAAGTAGCAAAGCCATTTCTAAAGTTTTCACATGAAAACCAGCATAGGTAAACTCTCCTTTTTCCTTTGGACCTTCCCATGGTTCATTGTCCATTGTATTCATTTTGTTTTGAGACAATTCTGAGCAGCTCTGACTTTTCCCAGCATTTGACCTTGGGGTGTTGGGACTGTGTTGGCTCACTTGCATTCCTCAATTCTTTTCCAAGCCTCCCCTGCATTCCTATACTTTCTCTTCCCCCTCCCTGTTTCTGTTGTCTGCTTGTGAGCAGAGGTGCATGGTGAGTGAGCCATGACATGCTGACCCTCCAGAAAAAAGGTAATCCTACAAGGAAACAAACATACACAATATTACATTGCAAAAAAAATAATTCTCTATCCTATTGAGGCCAGTTTGGATACTTAACGTGAAGCTGTGGATGAGTCTAGGTGCCCCAACTTCCCTTACTGCCATCTATTCTGCATCTGCAAAAGAGAATCCCTTCCATAACACTAAATACTGCAATTTCCCTTAATGGTATCAGGAGTCAAGGACTGCAGTGAAAAACTGGGTGGATAGGCCTAAGATTTCTTGGTAGTTCCAACACCACTGTCACCAGTTTCATAATCCAGATAATAGGGAAAGGGCCTATGTATTTGAGTCACAACGTTTTGTAGGGCTGCCTCAGTTTCAGGAACACAACCAAGTCAATTTGGACAGTTGTGCATAACGTTGAACCCTGCACAATTTCTCAAGCACTCCTCTGACCAGTTTCACATGCTCCTCCATGGTCTTGGTATAGATTAATATGTCATTCGGATATAACAAGACCCCTTTGTACAGGTGCTCATGTAAGACCTCATTTATCAATTGCATGAAAGTGCAGGTGCTCCTTGTAATGCAAACGGCATCATGCAGAACTGGTAACAGTCAAGGGTGCAATTAAATGCTGTCTTCTTTTTGTCCTCTTCCCTAATCCTCACTCAGTAATATGCCTCCCTCAAGTCTAACTTGGTGAAAATTCTCCCTTTGGCAAGGTGCCCTAGCATGCCCTTCATTAATGGGAGGGGTTTTTCTCTTTCTGTATTTTCTACACATATACAGTAACCTCAGCCCCTATCATCCACACACAGTCTAAGAGACCCAGCATTCTTTCCCTTAAAGAGCACAGGAGCTGCCATCCTGGACTTGTGGTGGAATGAAGCCCCTAGCTAGATTTTTGTCTCATGGAGCCCCCCCCCCCTTTCCCTGGATGTCATTGAGTACATCTTTGTCTTTGGCAATGTAACTCCCAGCACAATCTCATTTGCAAAATCTGTGGGTCAATGGGGTGGGAGTGTGTCTGATTCCTTCTTGCTAAAGGCCTTGGCTAAATCTGGTGTTCCTTTGGAATTGGTGGCTCTACACCATCACTTCCCTCCAGTGTCTCAGTGTGTTCCACTTTCGCCTCTCTGCAGATTATGATAGACTCTCAACACTTTCAGTAACCCTTGCTGGTTAGTGGCTTTTCTCCGCATCCACCACTTATTTTTGTCCTAGTCCATGGAGGGTTTCCATTTTTTTCAACCACACTAATCCATTGATTCTGTCATCCCATGTGCTATGATAAATCTGATAGTCTCTACCTCCAGCTAGTCTAAATGAAATGAAATTGAATTCAGTTCAATTCACTGATTAATAGTTCCCACTGTCAGGAAATTTCTCCTTAATTCTAGGTTGGATCTTTCTTTAATGATCTGCCCTTAAGTGTCTCCAAGGGTGTTCTATCACTGGAGATTTTCAAGAAGAGATTGAACACCTACTTGTCCAGAATGGTAGAGTCTTCTAGTCAAGCAAGGGATTGAACTAGAAGACCTCCAAGGTCCCTTCCAACTGTTATTCTAGGTTTTAAGCTCTAGATGTTT
This sequence comes from Oxyrhabdium leporinum, assembly GCA_032468155.1. Lineage (NCBI taxonomy): Eukaryota > Metazoa > Chordata > Lepidosauria > Squamata > Cyclocoridae > Oxyrhabdium > Oxyrhabdium leporinum. The sequence continues at coordinate 246,004 of JANHFL010005346.1, forward strand.
CATTAACTAATTGTGATGACCATTCATCTAGCAAGTCAGAGGAGGAATAAGCATAATCATGTTGCATAATGACATGGTACTAGTGATTATATTGCTACTTCTCACTGACCCCTGAGGAATCAGTCTTTTGTCTGATTCAGCAAGATTTTCTTTTCTTTTTAAGCAGAGCTAGAAATGCCATGATCTTAGTATCTTTAGACAGGGAAATGTATTTTCTGTAATTCTTCCAGGTGCAGTTTCAAATAATTTAACAAACCCATTCTTAGTTCCAAACACATCATGACCTCACAAAAACATTGAACTAGACTTATATCATTTTTATAGAAGAATGTATTTAAAATTAAAGACTTATATGGCAGCTTAATGCCTCTTCAAGTTATGAATTACCAACAGACTTGCAGCTTTGCTTCTGAGGTTAAGACTTGAAAAGGGCAAGATCTTTGTTTTTCAAACAGGTGAAATGATATGAACAGATTGTTCTGCCATTATTGCCTTTTTACAGGTGCTTTAAGCTACTTTTTCTAGCACTGACTGCCCATGTATGAGATGTTTGTGACCAATACACTTCCCAGAGACTTAAATCTACTGCCAATTGGTCAAACTTTGGAAGATCTCAGAATGCCCCAACTGGTGCTAGATATTCAGAGGATCCTCTACTACTAGGACATGATCACGAGAACTCACAGTTGTCTATGTCAGCTAAGCCATAACCATTACTTTCTTGTTATCTACGTTTTCTTGAGATCTCCCATCATTTCATTATCTGCTTCTTTTTATAACCAGGTTCAGCTTGAATTGACAGGATCTTTCATCTGCTTTTCAAGCCTTCAGTTTGAACTTGCTATAAACAATAAATTTACTTTGGACTTTTAGCAAATATTTATCAAAATTTCTTCAGCCATCCATATATTCAGTTAAAATCTGGGTGGAAACAAAATAAAACCACAACCAATCCATAGCCACCACCACCTAATTTGCTCCCATTCCTCCCAAATTTCAGGTCCTATACAGGATACTTATATCCAAACCAGAATCTTGCTAACTAACATCCTAGCCAAAAGTATGGAGACCAGACCTTCTGAAAGGTCACTAGGGTTAGAGTACAGTATTTCTACGGCTAGTCTGTTTCATAGACAGAGAGAACCTTTCAATGGTTGGCCAGTCTAAAAGCAGTGCAGAGAAGGGAGTTATATCAGCCTATCTTCCAAATACAGACAGCCCAAGAGGGAGAGATTGTAGAGGATCTTCAAAACATAAATATGGTAAAATCCAGAATCTAGAAGGCTTACTACTTGGTCCTGTTTGACTACAGAAACTAGCTTTCAGAAGCAAAGGTAGCTCAACATGAGTGTGGTATGCTAAAGTGTTAGCATACATCTTATGCTGAATTTAAATACAAACAATTGGAACAATGAAAAACGTATTTATGTAACTTAAAAAGCAAGTGACTCTGTGGTATTTTTTCAGTGCAACAAAATATTTTGAAGAGTCTAGACAGATTTGAAATGCTGAGTGTCACATAGAGAAAAATAAGATGGAGAGAAGGTCAGAAGACTAGAGGAACTTGGCTAAGAATGTATGGCTTGGAGTCTTTAACAGCTGAAGCAAGTCAGGAAATAGAACAAAGGAGCCTTTTTCTCTACAGAAACACTGTCTTTGAATTATTCCAGAATTGACCTTCTCCTGGACTTGAAAAATCAAGGAAAAATAATGAAAGGAGAATGGAGATTGGTGGATGGATCATGAGACATTCCTCCTGTAATACTGGTACCACTGCTAGACATCCTGATAATGCTGAAGTTCAGCAAAATTATGTTTTGTGACAAAAAAGCTTCAGAAATCATGGTGATCTTGTGTTCTCTTCACCTAAATTGGGTTCTTTAGAATTACTTGTGCTCACTTTAAACAAATATATTAAATAACACTTTTCAGAACATTAATTGTACAAAACCTACAATGATATGCAATGTTTATATAGCCTTTTCAACAGTTCAAATACTCTACTCCTTTTACATTTCTTATAACAATCCCAACAAATCAGTCAATATTTATTAAATTAAAATGCTAATGGTGAAAAAAAAGATAAATTCATAATACAAATGATATTCAAGTTGAAAGCAGCAGATAATTGCTTGGTCTACAGCAGTATTTCTCAACCCTGACATTTTAAGATGTGTGGTCTTCAATTCCCAGAACTCTGGGAACTCACTGGCTGGGGAATTTTGAGAGTTGAAGTTCATATATCTTAAAGTTGCCCAGGTTGAGAAATACAGTTTTACAGTATCTACTTTAACTTTTAGAGCTAACACCGGGTAAAAACCGAGTTACAACCTATTTAGTTGCAACCAAACTAATTGTAAAAAAATGATAATATAAATGCTGATAGAAAAAACATTTAAGTTATTATTAAAAAATGTCTACAACTGACTAGGTCAGCAATAGATAGTTTTTCCTGCAGCAGAAATGTGAATGCTATCCAAGTTAAGGACAGAATTGGATTAGAAGACTTCCAGGGTCTCTTCCCACCTATGCTCCTATGAATTCCTCTTTGTAGGACTATGGGAGAAATGTATTTTATATGGATCTCTTTTAAGAATAGATATAGCTGCCAACAGCTGGAAGTTACTGGTTAAAGGTAAAGAATTATACATTGGCTGTTGTCAAAAAGTTAAGGCTTAGAAGAGAGTTGTGCAGAGTGGAGGCAAGCAATGAAAATGTGCAGATTGTAAAAAAATTGCAGTTCATACAAAGGTATATTACAAATACTCAGTCTTCCATTCTCTAATTCATTAACCGCTCAATTAAAAATACAATGGAGAATGAGATATGATAACTGAATGCAGAAATTCAGATTTTAGATAGCTCTAGCTGTAATCCCATCTGCAACCTCTCATTATTTGACCTTGACTTCCAGATTAAAGAGTGAAGCTGATTACCTTCCAAATCTACAAGAAAATAATGTGATTATCACTTGAATTCATCATATCCCATCCAGAGAGGTCAATAATACATCATTTTTTGTATTTATGACAAAAATGTATTAATCTTAAGGATGAGCCAAGAATAGTTTGTTTTAGCACTTAGCATTCAGCAGTTAGATTTATATACCGCTTCACAGTGCTTTACAGTCCTCTCTAAGTTTTACCTAGATCTTTATATCTACCATCACCAGTTAACAGGCTTAACTAATGCATGTTTATTCATCCCTTATTCCAAGATGACAAGAAGATTGTAGCATAGGTTTCAGTGAAATGCAAAAGAAAAAAAAAGTATGTGCCTAGACAGCTTTTCTACTCAGTTTTGTAAATATGGTTTTTCAATAAACCAGTGAATTTGAACCAAATAATATTAAAAGTACATCATCTTTAAGGCTTCCTTAAGTTAGTGGTGCAGTGAGAGACTGATTCTGTTTCCAGATTCATCATCACTCATCCATATACTGCTCTACTCTACTCTACTCTACTCTACTCTACTCTACTCTACTCTACTCTACTCTACTCTACTCTACTCTACTCCCATCCCATCCTATCCCATCCCATCCCAATCTATCTCTTGTTCCTCTTTGATTTTCCTCCAATTTGGAATTAGCTACTTAGTTACTCACCGGAAACAAAAGGCTAATTGCTGTAATGATCAAATCATAATGTAATTGTTAGAAACCAGAGGTGTGTGTGGGGAAGGCAAAAAACATCAAGATTATGTGCAGCTACAATTATGTGATCAAAGTCCCACTTCTCCTTACATAACCCATAAAAAAGGTAGGACATGGGCTGCCATTTTGGCTTTTTGCCCCCCTCCATGCAGTTGCCCCTTGACATGCCTATTTCACCAAAGTTTTTCTTCTCCATTTAAGAATAGACCTGCATAGTGCAATGTTATAAGTATATTAATGTATCAGTGCTAGTTTTTGTTCTGATATATGGTTTTAACTGAATGAGATCAAAATCTAAAAATGCTGCCATTTTTTTTCTCATGAGAATTCAGATAGTCCTCAACTTATGACCACAACTGAGCCCAAAATTTTCATTACTAAGCAAGGCAGTTGTTGAGTTTTGCCCCATTTCATGACCTTTCTGCCACAGTTAGCAAATCACTGCAATTTTAAGTGAATCATGTAGTCATTAAACAAATCTGGTTTCCCACATTGACTTTGCTTGTCAGATACCAGTTGGGAAGGTTACAAATGGTGATCACATGTAGCCACCTTGTTCAATGACAGAGCTACATTGCCCAAGTTAAAACTATCACATTCCAAGTCAGAGCACTGACAAATCTAATTTTTTGGATGAGTGGGCAACTGCCAAAAACAGTAAAATAATTTCCCACAGAAATCTGAATATAATCTAGGCTTAAACCTATTTTCAGAAACAAAGAGAAATTTCAGTCTTTTGGACTCAGAACATATATTCCTAGTAAATATAGTGCTCTAATTTCAAAAAGATTGCACACAATTTATTACTCTTTTAGCAGGAATGAGGTTAAGCATATGTCATTAAGCAGGAAATCAGCTTTCTCCCAACATCTAAAACCTGGTGTAATGTAGGTCAAATTGTTTTTTGAAGATGAAGTTTATACAGTTCAACATTCACCTTAAAAACTCAGTTTAAAATATTGTAGTGATCTGTTTTTGGTTTTGTCACTGCTTTATTTTGACATGCAGGTGGTCTTTGTTTAACAGATCCTCACTTAACAACCTATGAAATCCTTATTTAACAATGGCAATCAGGACTGCTGGAATTGCCATTTCTGAGCTGTGTGGTCACACAACATTGCATTTTACAACCGCATCGCTTGGCAACAGAAAGTTTGGTCCCAACTGCCCCTGTTAAGTGACAACTAGCTGTATTGTTTCCTGAATGAAGAAAGGACAAAGGTAGTATGTTGGCTTACAGGTAGTCCTTGAGATACAACAGATCACTTAACATTCAAAGTTAGACACCTCAAAATTACATATGTCTCAAAGTTACAATGGCTGCAGCCACCCCTGCAGTCATTTGTCCTTACAATCAACCACAAAGCTGTTGCAGCACTTCCACCTCTCTCTCCCCACCCCAATCTGAGACCATACAATGGTTGGGCCTGTTCTTCACATACCCATTACACATTGCACTTGCTTTTTGAAGTTCTCTGGACCTTATGTTGAGAAAGAAGGGCAGGTCACCTGTTCCTGGGCTGCAAAGAGATGATCTGAATGTGGTCACCACCCACTTGTCAGTGGGGACAAAATGGTGGCTGTCTGACAAACTACTTCATTTTGTTGCCTTAAAGAGATCTGCATAGTGCTACAGATACTTTCTGAAGCATTCAGAATCATTGTGTAGATCCTGTTAAGGCAGCAAAATATTTGGGTTACTGGGCCACACAGAGGTGACCTAAATGTAGCATCCCTTGCTCCGCTTAATAACCTGGATGTTTAATGCTTCATTAGGAAGAATAGGGATATTGTGAGGAGGTAAGATACTTCACCTAACAACCATTGTGATATGCCATTGTAATGGGCAGGTTACATTATAGACATATTTTGAAGACTATCTGTATTTTATAAGCAGATTTATGTAACATTTGCCATCCATCTTACAATTTTATTATATGTATATGGGATTAAACCACCTATTTATAAACATAATAAAAATAGACATATGGCATTAACATTAACAAAAATAACAATTGATGTAATAAACCTATAATTTTTGAAAGTTTGAATGTGAGACTAGCACAACCACTCCGCCATTTAATTACTTACAAAAGTTAAATATTACAGAAACAGAAATGATGCCTAAGAGATGGAGAAATGGAGACTGAATAGTATATAGTTCCCAGTCTAGCCTGCCAGCCAGCCAGCCAGCCTGCTTGCCTGCCTAACACAGAAAATGCTGATTTGCATGAACTAGATTTAAAAAGAAAATTAATTGATAACAAGATGAAGACACTTCACAAAAAATATGGAAGAAATACTTCGGAATGAAAGTGAACATGAATATAGCATCTCTCTATTTAAAGTATTATGATCAAACTTTGAGTGTTTGTCTTTATAGAAAAGATCAGTTATCATTTAAAACCATTAGCAACCAAGAAAGGAAAGGATGTAGATTAATATTAATATATCTCCTCAAAACCTCTAAGAGTATAATTCTCTAAAGAATTCAGCAATTTCAAGAAAAAAATAAAGGTAATTTTAAAATGGCATGCATTTAGAAGTTGCTCTCAGGGAACACTATTTAAGTATTTAAGTAAGATTTTGAACTTTTTTCTGATTTTCAAATGAGCCTGGAAAGAAACAGTGCTACTGTCTTAAGAGTTACATTTATTTCAAATCGTCTCCTTTTAAAGCAATAACATCTCCCTTTCAAGCTCATACTAATGCAGTAAAATTGCAATGCCTTGATAAAATTCTGGAAGCATCTTGCTAACACAAAGATAACAATGAGTTCCTTTACTATTGAGTTTTTCAGATAACCACCTCCATTGCATAAATAATTACAAACAAGTTTAAAAAAATACAGTGTCTAATTCAATCAGCCATGCATTTCCAAATTTAATCACATTTCTGTTTCCTGATTTAAAATCCTGGTTTCCTTGGGAATGTAAATTAACAGAACTTTTTTTATATAACAGTGGGATATTTACTTAGCAACGAGACACACAAGGTTTACTCATGAGTTAATATTCCTACTAAAACTACAATTGTTTGCATTAGTGGACAGGAAACCCAACTGAATGTAATTAGATTTACTTCTGAGTAAACTTTATAAAGAGAGCCCTGAAATGCAAATCCATGATTCAAGACAAAGTAAAATCATGAAGAGCCAGAATTTTTCTCTCCCCAAATTCATACCTGAAATAATCTACAGGTACTCCTTGATTTACAACAGTACATTTAGTGACCTTTCAAAGTTACAACAATATTGAAAAAAGTGACTTGTGAGCCTAGGTGGCGCAGTGGTTAGAGTGTTGAACTGCAGGCCACTCTGCTGATTCAATCTAGCGGCTCAAATCCCACTAGGCTCAAGGTTGACTCAGCCTTCCATCCTTCCGAGTTAGGTAAAATGAGGACCCGGATTGTGGGGGCAATATTCTGAGGTATATTGGATTAATATACTGATGTAAGAGTATTG
>JANHFL010005347.1:2226-15031 GCA_032468155.1 Oxyrhabdium leporinum
TGGGATTTGAACCGCTAGATTGAATCAGCAGAAGTGGCCTGTAGTTCAACACTCTAACCACTGCGCCACCTAGGCTTTCTCTGTATGTATCCTTGTTTTGTTATATGCCTGTTCTAATCATTCTTCTATTTCTTTTGTTCATGTTCTTCCTCACCTATAGGCTCAGATGACAGGACCAATGTAGAAATCGTAATCTTAATCGGAACTGGGGTTATTGCCATCTTCTTCTGGATTCTCTTGATCCTCATCTTCTGTAATATCAAGAGAGTAAGGCTTCTTTTCCATCCTCCATCTAGCATGTTTGATTTGGTGTAGTAGCAAACAGAATCATAAACAGCTCCAATCTTCAAATCAGATGAATATTTTACTATTCTTAAATATAAGCAAATACATCTGGAAGGCATCTTGTTGGGGAAGATAACATAGGATAGCCATTTCTGTAGTCCCATTCCAGTACTGCCTCCTGTTATTCTCCTTCAGGCAGAAATTATCTGCTTTTTATCAGGAAAAAAATGGCTGGCAGCCATGATTGAATAATGTTGGCCTTGCTGTGGAAAAGAAGCAAATAGAGCCCCCTACTCTACCCCCTATACTGTTTGTTTGTAAATGAAATGTAGCATACTTAATAGGAAAAAAAAGTTTTTCACAATCAGTTTTTAACAGATGTTATATAGAGTGACTGGATGTCAGAACCATTTTTCTTTTTGCTAAGACAAGCAGAGCCAATGTCAAGGATCAGGATTCAAAGAAAACTAAACAATGTCACATGTTCTTTGCAAAATGACCACAGTCTAATCTTTCACAATCTTTCTCTTGTGTTGCAGCCTGCTCATGCTGATATCAAGACGGGCTACCTTTCCATTATAATGAATCCAAATGAAGTCCCTTTGGAAGAACAGTGTGAATACCTGACCTATGATTCCAACAAATGGGAATTTCCTCGGGAGAGGCTTCGATTAGGTATACAAAAATATTATGTTTGCTGGTGAGAGAAGAATAGCTGTAAACACTTTTTAGCAATCATGGGGACTGTGATTGCTGATAAGGGTATGTACCACAAGTTGAGCTGTACTGTAACAGCAATTCATAGGATCTACAGTTTTTGTTGCCCCAACCCAACATCCACTGTGTATGCATACAGCCAGGGTGGATCTACCCAAAGGTATATGGACAGTATATACAGCAGTTATTGAAGTGCCATCTTTTCCAGTCTAATGCCCTCACTTTTCTGGTATTTTTCAGAAGCAAGACATGACATCCCGCTTCAGCTAGCGATTTCCTTCCTTTGCTTTGTTGACACTGCCTCTTTTTCACTTCCTCTCCTTACCCTTACTGTGAAAAGGCAGCACCACCTGTAGATGGTGAAAATGCCATTATTTCCTCTTCCTTTTCATACCTTTATTTCTTTGTTGTCTCCATTTCCTGTTTTGTTTGAGTCTCATTCAAGTCATTGTGAATAGTTATATCAATTCCTCCAATTGCGCTCTGGGTTTTTTAAAGCCTGCTTTGCACTCTCCTTTCATTTTTTTTCAGGTAAAGTCCTGGGCCATGGGGCTTTTGGGAAAGTAATGGAAGCCTCTGCATTTGGAATTAACAAAAGCAACAGCTGTGAAACCGTGGCAGTTAAAATGCTGAAAGGTAGGCAAAACAAATGGATTCTATAAATATGAGAATATTGGTGCTCTATCTGGAAATATCCATCAAGCTACCAATTGTCTCTGGAAGACAATTTTCCCATGATTTTAACAATCGTTCTTCACTTCTTGAATGTTCAACTGTGCTTTGATCAAGAGAAGTCACAAATCTGATCTTACTGGACTAAAATAATCTTTTGCTTTCTCCAGCGAGATAGGATCAAAATCTAGAAATCTAGCAAACAAATGAGAAATTTTGTGAACATTCCATTTTTTGGCATTTAACTATAATAATCTTTTCATATCTGTTACATTTTCTTCCCAATAGAGTTCTAAGTTAGGAAGCAGTTGCTTATAACCAATTATTCAACTTATAAATACCTAATAAAATGAATTAGTTGAAATAAATAGTCCTGTAAATGATGTTTGGATAATGATTACTGGATGTTTCATTAAAGAACACCACAATAGTTCATCATTTCTACAAAGCAAAATAGTGTTCATGTCCTGGAATGCTGAAGAAAGCATATTATATACTAGATTTCAGAGAGCAGAATACTTAAATCGAGAGCAATTCCTTAAACCCATAGTCTGATTCTGAACAAGAAGTGAGTGTGTCAGCCTTGGAAGCCATATTTTACTTGGAAGCTTCAAGGCTGCCACATTCGGTGCCTGGGAATTTGGGAGGGGGGATTTCATAGTGGGGTAGAAGAATAAACACAACAACCTTCTTTCTCAGAGAGTCAAGGACATGTTGCCCTGCACCTGGAGGGGATGTCTCCAGGGGGACAAAGATTTGATTGTACCATGTGATGGACTGATGGGTGCAGGGGATGGATCTTTGAATTCTCTTTTGGGGAGAGAAAACCTGGAACTATCAGATTCGGGTTTTCCCAGATGTGCCAGTATGGCAACTCTAATAAAATGGAACTTTGAGGAACTGTTTGTCTCGGAATTTATTGGGTTGGAGTTGGTTAGTTGGAACTCTGACAGAGTGTAGATTACCATCCAGAAAGCACTAAATTATTATCCAACTTGAGTGTCATAGTTTTAAACTTATATGCCTGTCTTAGGAGTTCTACTATTTCCCATCTCAGAATAGATAGAAACTCTTGTTCAATTACACCAACAGGGAGACATGACTTCTGGGGCGTATCTAGCAGTTCTGGGGCCACAGATCAAACACTCTGCTCTAGTTGGACGTTTGCTCAGGGACAGGAGAACTACACAAATCTTTTTCTGTTTTTCACAATCCTAAATGTGGCATAGTGTACATTGAGGGTTTGTGTGCTGTAAAACTACCAGAAATAATTGTTGTCTGGTTAAAAGTAAAAAGAAGAAACATAAAGGAACGATGGTTAGAGACAAGATATTTTAATATTTTAGTTAACAGAACAGAATATCTTATTTGTAGCTTAGCTGTTAATACAACTGATTAATGTCTTCAGCCCTAAGTACTGTAATGGAATATTGATAGAATTTCATTTTATAAAAAGGCTTAAGGCATTTGAAAGTACTAACAGCTTTTTCTAATCAACTTAACATTTTAAATTGCAGCTTTTACATCTCTATTTATTTTAATTCTCTGTGGGGATTCTAAAACTAACCTCAATGTGAATTAGGGTAGGGAAAACCAAGGAAAATACTTCAAAGGGCTAGGCATTGAGTAATAGCTATTACAACAGAATCAGGACCTTTTAGTAATTGGAGTTTGGTCTTAAAGCTACGCTCCCTCCACTGTACAGAAATTGTTGCTGTTCCACTGAAATTAGAAAAGTGTTATTGCTATTATAGATAAAGTCAGCAGAGGGTTACTTTTCTCCTTGCTGTGGTACTTCTAATTTTTCTAGGAGTTTTGAGCGCTTCTTGGTGAAAAAACCATCATGTCTGCCTGCATTATTACAGTTATTATTACAAAATTTACTAATATCAATTAGTAATACTAATTACTGACCATCATAGAGTTGAAGGAGATCATATAGCGAATCAAGTCCAAAATCTGCACTAAAGTAACACTGCCTAGTCCCTGCGTAAAAGAACTGGGAGCTGAATATTATATATTATATTAGAGAAAATGCTGATGCATCTTCAATGATCGAAGATTGTATCTTTCAATCGTTGAAAATAAATAAGACGTATTGCAATTCAGTATTTGTGGTATCGGTATCTGCTTCAGTAGGACACTGTGGTCTTGCTCTGGTTCAAGTGCCATCTTTTGTACAGTGTCTGCTGGGCAAAAAACCAGAGTACTGTTTACCAGCATTGCTAGTTTTTGATCCAGGAAGTTTCAGTGTGTATCAGATTTTTAAATTTTTTTTAATGTTCTAGGGTTTATAGTTAGAATTCCAAGCTGGGGGGCAATTTAGGCGCTACTTTGAGTTTCTATTCTATTAATGTACTACATGTGTGTGTGTGTGTGTGTGTGTGTGTGTGTGTGTGTGTGTGTGTGTGTGTATAAATCGGAAATTAATTTTTTTATTTATAATTGATGACTGACATTACAGACATAATAAATGATTGTTTTGATTAATTTTAATTAGTTTTGATTTGATTTGAAATTCGAACTAAAATGATGGCAAATTGCTACCGAGTCACAGAGATCTGAGGTGAAATTTGATGTCTTTATAAATAGTATTGATATGGAACCAGATTCTGAAGTAATTATTTCTGTTTATTTATACATCCATCCATTTGTAGCTGCCCCTATATTGAGTTGTCATAATATATTTATCATGGCCTTAAACTGAAGTAATATGCTTCAGAATTTTTTTATTATTTTTATATATATATATATATATAAAACTCAGTTTTAAAACACAGCATTAAACCTCAATCACACAGAATAATAGTGATCAATCTTTCCCTTACATTAATATATATTCAGTTCATAAGCAGCAAGTGACTGTATATTATCAATCCAAGATTGTAAATCCAGGATGACACGTTCCTTCCCTTATAAAAGAGTAAAATTATATGCTGCTTCATATAATAATAGAGTATTGACTTATAATTCAGAATCACATTTACAACCTTAAACTGTATTGGTCCTACCCAAACCGCAATTAACAAACTTAAATCAAAAAATCAAAATGGTACAACAGTGGATCAAGTCTATATTGTATGAATTTGGTACTTGATTTAAAAGTAAGTAACTTTACAGTAAATCTTTTCTTAAAACATATTTTATAGCCCAGGGACAAACATGTTTTACACTGAGAATATCATGAATTTGCATGCTTATTTAATTGTTATGGAAGTTTGTAAATGTTCCTATTTTTTCTTATAAATTTGAAACACAGATACGCACAACAGCCTCAGTGTAGTAATGCTCTCATTCAGGTCTAAGGAACTAATCAATAGAGCAGTATTATGGAATTGGAGCATAAATACTTTTTCCTGTGAAGAGTCATTGATGCATGAGAAAAATCGATTTAGGAGGATTAGCAAAGGTGGTGGCTAAATTCAGAATCAGAACCAGAAGTGGGTGAAGCTATCTCTGTAACTTTCTACCAATCAAATTAATTGGGCCAAAAAGCTGCACTGCATGAGCACTTTGGCTCTGAGATGTTGGGGGGGGGGGAAGTTACTTGATGGTAGTCACTATAGGTTGTCCATCTGTACTTATGAAAAGCAATCAAAATAGATTTTAGGTCAATAATTTTGTTAGTTGGGTTAAAGATCCCTCTGTATGCTACTTATATTTTTTTTCATACATTTCTATTGACTTGTGCTGCAATAAATAACTACCAGATCTCAGTGCTATGGTGGTTTTCCAGTACAATCCTCTATTTTCAGAAGCAAATCCCAACTCACATAGTGGGGCTTAGTCCCAAGTACATGCATTTAAGGTTCTGATCTAAGAGTAAAATATTAGTAAGAAAAAAGGCTTTGTTGTGCTGACACAATATCCATATAAATCTATTTTCAGGAGCAAGTCCCAACTCACATAGTGGGGCTTAGTCCCAAGTACATGCATTTAAGGTTCTGATGTAAGAGTAAAATATTAGTAAGAAAAAAGGCTTTGTTGTGCTGGCACAATATCCATATAAATAAAGGACCTTATTCAACAGGTTACATGTAGTTGCAAAGACCTGCTTTAAAAACAGGATGCATAAAGAGAGGGTTCTTTTGTTTCCAATGAATTGTTCTCCCTATGTAATGTAGAAGTTTTTTTATCCTTTCATCTGAAACTTAAATATAAGTAGCTTTGAATGATTGAAAGACTAATACTGATATGTATAACTGAAGCTAAACTTGTTTCAGAGGGAGCTACTGCAAGTGAGCACAAGGCTCTCATGTCAGAACTGAAGATCCTCATTCACATAGGAAACCATCTGAACGTGGTCAATCTCCTGGGTGCTTGCACCAAACCTAATGGTAAATATGCTTCGTCAGTATTGAGTGGCAAATGGGAAAAAATAAAAGCAATGCTACAAAATCCTTTGTTTGATTAAGCACAAGTTCTGATGTCAAGGATTGCACTTATGCAGATTTGCAGGGGTGTGTGCCCTAATCTAGAGTTCCCCAACCCTGGGCTACCGCCCACTACTGGGCTGTAGCCTGTTCGAAACTGGGCTGGAAGAAATAGGCAAGTGTGCACGTGTGAAGCTCTACTCACAAGAGCAGTGGGCACTTGTGTCGGGCGAGTGAAACATTGGTCCTGTCTGCTCACACAAGTGGAGCTTCACACACGAATGCAAGTGCCTGCTACTTAGGTGAAGGGAGCTTTGTGTGCAAGCGCAAACACCCTCCTCTCACGCGCAAAGCTCCATTTGCATGAGTGGAGGACGCGCACAAGCCACTCACACAAATGGAGCTGTGCTTGCACATGTGCTCCTGCCACTCACATGCGCACTGGGCCAAGCCAAGCCACCAAGCTGGAAAGATTGGGGACCGCTGCTCTATTCAACAATAAAACAATTCCTTTAGATATAAAGTTCTACCAGGATTTGCCATAAGATGGGTGGCTATATAAACATTTTAAATAAATCATTGAAACTGAAACTCTGCAGAGTTGCTGCTAATTATTATTGGTAATATTTAACTCAACCAACTGACCACCCCTCGAAAGACAGTTACAGTTCATAACTTTTTCTGTGTTCCAAAGATGCTTTTTCTGAAAGGCAACTGAACTTTCTTGGTTTTTTTCCCTTTGAAAATGTCATGTTTGTCATCCAAGAAGTTGCTTCAGTTCTAGAAGTTGAACTGAAGAAATGTCTTGGATGAGAAGTGAAAGTCCAACAACATGAACTGGATAATTGACATTTTCTGTGCAATTTCCTTCCTTCCTTTCTCCATTGGCTTTTCTTTTGCAGGTCCCCTCATGGTAATTGTTGAATTCTGCAAATATGGAAACCTCTCCAATTATCTGCGAACCAAACGGGAAGGATTCAGCCCTTACAGGGTATGTAACTGATGTTTTCCTAGCACTGTTTCTAATCCCTATTTTGGAGAAGGTGATGATCTTCTGAAGAAAATTTAGCAATGAAATTGGAAGTATGTTGCATGTATAAATTTTTATTTAAAGTCTCCTGTCACTGTTGCTTGATATTTGAAAGGGAAACTAACTATGTGAGATGGTAGGACATAATTTCTCACTGAAGACAGTGTCCTTTTGGAAGAATAATGATTATGATAATGATGTTTCTCCATTTTGCTTCCAAATTGCCTTCCCTAGTTGTGATTTTCATAATTTGGAAATCTGACAAAGAGAAAATCAGCTGACGGGGCAAAGTAGGAAGGCTTGTGGAAGCAAGAAGAATACACAAATATTTTTTTCCCATTTACTGCTCCACTGTTTTAAATTGTCCCCTTCCTCAGTCAGGTACAGAAGCAGTATGTCTTTAAATGTCTGTTGCATGGGAACAACAATGGAAAGGGACTCTTGTCCTCGTATTCAGTTTTCTGGGCTGCCAAAGGCAGCCCAGAAAACTGAAGTCAGCATTGTAGGATGTAGAAGTCAGCATTGGAAAAAGCATGTAGAAGTCAGCATTGGAAAAAGGGAGAGTTGAATAGATGGACCTATGTATCTGTCTTCATTTGTTTAATCTCGTCCAATTTCAGATTTATAGATTAGCTCTCTCCATTCTTCCTGATGTTGTACAAATTTGGTTTATGTTTCTTGTGTTATGATATCAATCCTTTACCTATTTTTTTAACCATAACTGATTTAGCTAAGCAGTTTGATTGCAGGACTTGACTAAAATGAGGTACTCTTAGCTTGGAAAACTTCCAGTGGTATCACTGGTTTGGTGAAGCCTAATATCTCCTTATTCGATACTATTTGCTGTGCAAGATGTGCACAGTACATATAGTCCTCAACATATGATCACAATTGGGTCATAAGAAGTCAGGATGGTCACCACGTGATGGGATTCAATTTTACAACCATTTTACGATGGCCATAAAGGGAGTCACTGCAGTGGTTAAACAAATCATGTGGTCATTAAGAAAATACAGCTTATCCAATATCCTTTTCCATTACTGGCTGCATAAGGTGTAATTGATTTGGCTGTGGTACAATCCATTTGGTGAAATCCATGTGTATAAATAGTGTAATGGTCAAATAAACAATGTACAAGAGCCATGATGGCGCAGTGGTTAGAATGTAGTACTTCAGGCTATACTTCTGCTGCCTGCCGGCTGCCTGCAATTTAGCAGTTCGATTCTCACTGGCTCAAGGTTGACTCACTTCCATCCTTCTGAGGTCAGTAAAATGAGAATCCAGATTATTGGGGGCAACATGCTGACTCTGTAAACCACTTAGAGAGGGCTGTAAAGCACTGTTGCTATGCTGTTGCTACTGGTGGTCCTGAGCTGATTTTCTTGATAGAACTTCACCAAGTGATCACCTACTGCATTCCTTTCTCCTAAATGAAATCTGTCAACGATTTCTGCCTTTTTCTCAGATTTGGAGGTTGAAATTTCCATAATCTTATACTACATATTATGTACCTTTTTTAGAATTTCTGTAATCTTTTCAAATGTTAGCATAAAATTGCTCTATTTCTTCTTTGGATGCATCTGTTGGTGCATTTATTCGGAAAACGGTGACATTCAGAAGCTTTGCTCTGATTCAAATCACCATTATACTGTAATTTGGTATTTGGAAGCTTTCAACTTATTTGATGATTTTCTTGCTTGTTATCAGTACTCCTCCATTCCTTCCGATGTTGTCATTTCTGGAATAGGACACTGTCAACTCTAGCTGAATGTAGCTGCTTCCAGTCCAGTTGATGGCAAGAATTTTGATCCTAGTCATTTCTTTCTTGATGATTTCCAGCTTCCCGTGGTTCATACTTCTTACACTGTGATTCCAATCATACAGCCTTGTTTATTTTGTTCCAGCACAGATGGTGCCTTTCATTGTAGGCTTCATTAGAATTCAGGCTTTTCAAGGGGATTTCTGCTGCTGTCTCATTGTCTCCTAGACTACTTGTAACACGTTGGTCTTCCCAGTAGCACATTTGATACTTTCTTCCCTGGAAGTCCAACCTTTGGTACCATAATCAAACTTTTCTCTGAATTTTTCAACACACAATATTTATCTATTTGTTTATTTATTTACGTATTAAATATATGTGCTGTCCATTTCACTATCAAGCAACTCTGGGTGGCTTACAACATTATGAAAACATAATACAAAATAGAAACACCTGTAAAAACATTAAAAGATAATATTAAGACACATTAAAATTAATCAAAATTTTGATAAAAGAGATCAATATGCAAATAATCCGTGGGAGGAATCTTCCTATTTTATTAAAATAGGATACACCATTGGCACCCCCAAGCCAGTTGCCAGATGAGGTTTTCAGGATCTTTTGGAAGGCCAAGAGGATGGAGGCAGATCTCACTTCGCAAGGCACAATGTTCCAAATGGTGGGAGTTACAGCAGAAAGTGTTTTTCTCTTGGACCCTGCCAGCTGAAATTCTTTGCCGATGGAGTCTGCGGCATACCCCTTCTTGATAATAATATAATTGGAATAGACCACTAGGTCTTTCTCCAGCCCTTCCCATTTGTCTGGGCTGAGGACTGGCATTTAGAAGTACTATAAAATACAAATAGAGATTTCTTATTTTCACCACCCACCTAACAAACTGTATGGCTTGTCTGTGTTGTGACTTGTATGTCCGCTATTCTCATGTTTACGCTACTTTTCTATCTGCTCAGTAAAGTTTAGTGTGTTTGGACTGTTTGATCTAATATGAGAAGAAATATCCCTAGTGATTGAATCACTGAATAACTTGCCTCCTAATAAGTATGAGCCATGGTGGCTCAATGGTTAGAATGCAGTACTGCAGGCTACTTCTGCTGCCTGCCGACTGCCTGCCGTTTGGCAGTTCGATTTTCACCAGGCTCAAGGTTGACTCAGTCTTCCATCCTTCCAAGGTCCGTAAAATGAGGACCCAGACTGTTAGGGGGCTTCTATATGCTGACTCTGTAAACCGCTTAGAGAGGGCTGTGAAGCGGTATATAAATGCTATTGCTAACTTTTGTCATCTGGTTGTCTTCCCAGGAAAAATCCCCAAGGCTGCGCGTCCACGTTCGTTCCATTGTGGAAGCAGTTCAAGCAGACAAAAGAAGCCGGTCTTTCACCCATGACAGTGCAATTCTTAACAGACTTCTAATGAACAAGAGTCAGACAGCATCGTCACCACATTTCATACAAGAAGGTAAAAAATAGTGCCTGACTGTTTTTCCTTCAGAGGACTATAATTCATTGTGCAGGGTTTCTTAAATCATTATCCTAATGAATCTTGAAACATAATGGTAAATAGTCTGGGTTACTGAGAAATTTCACCGATGTGAATAGTAATTACAATAATTATGCTAGCATACTAAATAAACTGGATTGTAGTCATAAAAATACATTTTCTTTCATATTGTTTCAAAAATAGGAGTTTAACATTTTGGCCTTCCCAGTTCTCTCTTAAGAGACCCAGATATTTGTATGAGACAGTTCCCTTTTATCAAAACAATCTCCCGCCTTTCCGGGCACACCATTGTCTCTCACTTCATGAATATATAAAACTTTCCAAAAATATTTACCATTTTAGCTAAGGTCACATGGCAAAGATATATGATTCTACAAAAGATCAGTATCATTCCATGGCTTAATCGTTTGCAGCACCTGGGCAAAAAGAATTTTCTGGGCAAGCAATTTTGTTATCTGACTGCTCATGTATTTCTTTTTTCAATCAGGAAATAGATGCAGAAAGCCTCCCCAAAAAGACATACTCAATTCAGTCTCAATTTCTTTGACAGAATTCATGTTTATTTCATAATTAATTTCATAATTAAACTGCTAACTCCTGGGAGATAAAAGATTTACTTCAATTAATGGATAGATATCTAATAATATCCTATAACTTGTGTGAAGGTTGGCCAAGTTCTCAGCACTATTGCACTTGCTACCCAGCATACAGCTATATGTATGTTTAAGCTCCGTTGTTTTCATTTGAACTAAATTGTACAGAACTGGGTCCTTTTAGACTCCCAGCTGCTGCTTGAGGGGAGATTCATTGTACAGATTCCTCTTATGTGCCAATTGTGCCCTTTTGTGGACCGGAAGCACTTGCTAATGGTTACTCAAGCCTTTGTCACTTCTCATTTGGATTACTGCAATGTGCTTTATATGAGCTGCCCTTGAAATTCACCCAGAAGTTAGCATTGGTCCAAAATGTGGCCACTTGTATAGTACTGAGCACCTCTCAGATTGTCCATGCTATAACATTGCTGCATCAGTTGCACTGACTCTGGTTATCACCTTTAAAACTGTAGGAAAAGGGATGCACAACAGGAGTGGAATGAAAAGGGAGATTAGCCTAGAATTCCTATGTAGCCACAAGAGAACTAAGTCCAATTCCCTTTGAGTACCATTGAGCCTCATCCAGTTCAGGCTTTTAGCAATAAATCAGTGCAATTGAACCTTCATGTGTAGACCTGGTCTTTCACACCTGACAAAAGTCCTATATGGCATCAGGCCAGGTTATCTGGAAGACCACGTCTCCCTTTGTGGGTATCCACTTGTTCTACTAAATTGGGTAGAGTGAACATGCTCCAGGTTCCTTCTCTGAAATGTTACCATCTAGTGTGACTACTTAGGAAGTATGCCTTTTCAGTAGCAACACCACCTAGCTTTTCCTTAAAGTGTTGGGATTGGGTGAGATAGGAAAGAAAGGAGTGGTGTGGACATAATTTGGTTGTAATGACAAGTTTTTATAATGTTAAGTTTTGTTTGGTTTTCATTTTGTTTTGCTTGTTTTTACTGCCTGCATACAATGCCTTTGTTCTTTAGTTGTCAGCTACTCAGTTTGTTTTAACTAACAATAATGTTGTTCCTGGACAATAGTAATTGATCCCAGTTATTCCACTACCTTTTTCTACTTAGCAAGATTTCTGTGGGTCGTCCTCCCACTCCTCAAAATGCAGTGGTACAGTATATCCTGATGTCTGGGGAAAGTAACCTTTTCTTTGCCACTGCCAGCCTACAGAATGTAACCTTCTTGCTTACACTTTTATACAGTGGATGATTTATGGCAAAGCCCTCTGACAATGGAAGATCTGATCTGCTACAGCTTTCAAGTTGCCCGTGGAATGGAGTTTCTAGCCTCTAGGAAGGTAAGCGATCTATCTGTCCGTCCGTCCGTCCACATACACATACATCTCAACATGTGTCTTCTCTTGATAGTTATTATTGGGGAGAAATATCAATAATCCACAGAATAATGCAGAATGAAAACAAATATAAAGAAGCTTTGGAAAAAAATAGGGAAAACAGTTAGAGGATTCCACTGTCTGTGGAAGAAAATCTGCTTTCCTTATGGGATGAGAACAGGAATGGGTCTGAAGTAGGATGCAAATTTTGACAAAAGGCCTGACTATGGGTTGAGCCATCTGTTCAACAACACCAATTTAAAGATTAGGAAGGAGTTATCCAATAAAGGAGAGACACTGTTTTCCCACTCACTGCACAGATCACATGTAGGGCCTCATAGCGATAGCAAAAGCACTTAGATTTATATACTGCCCCACAGTGCGTTATAGCACTCTCTGAGCAATGATATAAACATTCATTCATTTTCATTTTATTAAATTTATATACCGCCCCATTCCAAGGACTCAGGGCGGTTTACATATAAAAATTCCTCTAAAACCCCGTTTTTAA
>JANHFL010005347.1:23968-35534 GCA_032468155.1 Oxyrhabdium leporinum
GGTTGCAGGAACTGGGCATGGCTAGTCTAGTGAAGAGAAGGAGCAGGGGAGACATGATAGCAGTGTTCCAATATTTGAGGGGCTGCCACAGAGAGGAAGGGGTCAGGCTATTTTCCAAAGCACCTGAACGCCAGACAAGGAATAATGAATTGAAACTGAACAAGGAGAGATTCAACCTGGAAATAAGGGGAAAATTTTCTGACAGTGAGAGCAATCAACCAATGGGACAGATTGCCTTCAGAAGTTGTGGGAGCTTCATCACTGGAAACTTTCAAGAAGAGACTAGACTGCCATCAGTCAGAAATGGTGTAGGGTCTCCTGCTTAAGCGGGGGGTTGGACTAGATGATTTATGAGGTGCCTTTCAACTCTGTTAATCTGTTAATAAAACCAAGATCAGACTGCTTAGCTTTTTCAGAATCAGTCAAGATCAGTTAGGTGCTGCCATCTGCTGTGACATATATTTGTACAGTAATCTAAAGATTTATTCAAATGATATATGCGTATGTTTCATTTTCTGCCATAACCAAACACTCACATAAATTGCAACTAGCTTGTGTGGATAGCCAAAAAGCTTTCTAAATAAAGAAGAAAGGTATTAACTAGATCTATTACATTCAACTAGACACAACTGCACTGTTCGGATTAAAAAAAAGTTTCTTTTTTAATTTTAAGTTTCATTTGGTGAGAGAGGGCAGAATATAGTATGATTTCAGTGCTGACAAAGTAAAAACCTCAGGACCCACATCTTCCAATACTCCTTTCTGGTTTGTGAGTAGCATGTTGAGTGAGTTTGTGAGCAACATCCCAGTACTCTTCCCTCAGCAGACAGCACAATTGAAAATGGGAATGGAAGCATGTATATAACTCTTCTCCATTTGTTTGGGGGTTTTTTGGTTTGTATTCTGTCTATATTGTTTTTTACAAATAATTTAAGATACAAACATATCCAGCATCTCTTCCTCCTATTTTCCTCACAACAACAACACTGTGAGATGAGTTGGGCTGGACCCAAATCACCCAGTGAGTTTTCATGGCTAATGCGAGACTTGAACTCATAGTCTCCCGCTTTCTAGCCTGTTGCCTTAACCTCTAGACCAAACTGGTATGCTATGTTCCCTGGCATACTTGGCAGCTACTTGGTTGGGAACATAACCTACATGCAGAGGATGATGCACTAGAATCCATCTTCACCATTTCCATTCTGCACATACTTCTCTGGCACCACAAAAATATCTAAGTGCTTTAGTAGTGGTGGAAATTGCAAAACATTTGCGTATATAGTACCTGTCAGTGACAATGCATATGCAGAGATATGTCTATATATGAATGTGTGTGTGCATGCATGTGCATGTGTGTGTGTGTGCATGTGTGTTTGCCTACATACAGGAACCCCTGAGACAAGATTTCATACCAATTTGTAATCCCCAGGCTGCAAAAAATGGTTCCTTTTAGACAGAATTAAAAAAAAAACAACCTGTGAAGGTTCAGATCCCCCCCCCCCCTTTGCAGGCTTAGCCAAGAGAATGTGAATAGAAGAATGATAGGGCATTTTCATAAGAAAGGAATGAAAGGTATTTATTCTTTCTAGTACCTATAATTTATCTCTGGTAATCTGTTGCCGTCTTTCATTACTTAGAAAAAAATAAATTAAAATAAAAATAAATTAAAAAACTATCTTTGGAGGAAACATCAATGGGTAATGGAAGAATTAAGCTTCTCCTCCTTCCTGTTCATCAGTATATGTATGAAACAATCCACAATGATGAAAAAATGATGGGGCATGCATCACACATTTAGAGTACACTTTTCATCATTTGCTCCTTCCCAAATACTCCTCAATTTCCATCAGCAATTATTCTGCCATGTTATAGCAAGTCATTTTTCCATTTCTGCAGTTTGGACACATACAGAAACAGTGTTGGCGTTTCTAGGGATAAATGTCCCCCCCCCCTGGATTTGGGGAACTCTGCACTTTTCTGGGTTTTTTAAACAAATTCATTCCAGCTTATTTCTCTATAAAGCCAGCACTGAAATTTGTGCTCATTTGCATATGCACAAATATGAAAATTCACATGTCGACAGTATATATATATATATATATGAGAACTGCATTAGCACATGTGCAAAAGTGCAAAAAGAAACAGATAATTGCATACTGTATGTGGTTTATGCATTCCCTCCTCCCTTTTAACCATTGCTTCCACTTCTTGCAGGATAATCAGACAGACAGTGGGATGGTTTTGGCATCAGAGGAGTTTGAGAGGATAGAAAACAGGCACAGAAAAGAAGGTGCATTCAGGTACTTCATTATCATGCTCTCCCAAATGATGTTCTCTCTCTTCTCAGTAATCCAAAATGCCCATGGTGCTTTCTGCCAGTGGACTAGGAGACCCAAAATATATTCTCTCCTGAAAACTGGTGCTTGTGCCAGCCTTGCTAAAGGCACCTAAAGCAAAACTTGTGATTGAATGGAATGGCTTTTGAAAAGAGCTACAGCATTTGAATTCTGCAAAGAAAACGAAGACATGGTGAATACTGCTTAAAGGCAACACAGATGGCATTGCCATTCCTAGGGAAATGGGATGTGTTTTCAGTTCTCAGGATAAAACCACAGGAATAAGGATGAACTTTACTTGGTAATAGCACCCTTGCTGTACTTCGTGCAGTGTGGTTGTATGCTTGTAACAAACCTATTAGATCATGGCTGTCAAACTCAATTTCATTGAGGGCATTGAGGGTTGTGTTTGAGCTCGGAGGGCCGGTGGTGGTGGTGGGGCATGGCTAGGGATGGACATGACTGTGGTAGGCATTTGACACAGGCTAAAGATACATGTTTTCCCTTTGCATTCAAAACAGCTATTCCAAACAAAGGGAGCTTTAGTTTCTGGCATAAATAATCTCAATTCTATGATGTAGAGATTAAAGACATGTAGAGCCCCCAGCTGCTATGGGGCTTGACTCTTTTGTATAGGAGCAGACCATAAATGAACTGACAATTTCTCCAGATGTCTCTAAAAACTGTCTGTCCAACAGTCTATCAGTCTTTGTTACTGCCTCTGACAAAGCCCTAGAGGAGGACTTAATATTAGTAATAATTTACAAAATTGGTATACCACTCAATTCTCAATGACCCTCGGTGGCTCACAACAATAAAAAATTACAATTAAATCAATCACAGGTAAACGATTAAGATAAAAGATGACAAACTCAGTGATACGAGGGGGCTCACTCTCTCATCAAAGACCTGGGTGAAGAGCCAGATGTTTTTGGCTCTTCTGAACAACAGCCATCCAGATCTTGGAGGGTATCTAGTTCTAGTTGGCAGGTGCTGCTAAAGACAAGGTGAAGAAGGTGCTGCCTCCTGTAGCATTCTGCCAGCCAAAACGGGCCACGGGGTAGGGGCGCCCCCATGGCCCATTTTTGGCCGGTAGAGGCACCATGGGCCAGTTCTTTGATATTTCCAGGCTGGCTCTGTGGGCCAGATCTAAGCAGCCCACAGGCCGGATGCAGCCGTGAGCCTTGACACCTTTTGATTAGATAGTGACTGCTGCACTGAAATCCTTGGGTGTGAGAGCACAAGGCAGAGCTTTCTCAAGGTGGTTCCCATCCTGTGGAACAATCTCTCATATCTTGAACTGCTTGTAATCTGCCAGGGCAGAATTCTTTTACAAAACTAGAATTGTTTTGATTAGAGGGGGTTGATTTTATTTATATATTTATATTAGGGTTTTGTTTCTAGTTGTGATTTTGTTTTACAATGCACATATAGCCAGTATATGTGTGTGTAGAGAAAGAATTTTATACACACACACACACACACATACACATATGAATATACATACACACACACATACAGACAGACACACATTATCTACATATAAATATTTTTGGACTTAATATTTTCAGTAGCAATATTTGAATTAGTATTCTTTTGAAATAAATTTTAAATGTGTTTAATTTGACCAAGTCAGTAATAGCAATAGTAGATTATATTTGCAGGATAAGTGCTCTCCTTTCTCAGCAATATAGAAAAACTTTTTCCTGGTAAAAAGATTAAACCTTTTTATTGCATCTACTGTCAGATTTCTTCTGCATCAATACAGAAAACTTATCCAGGGGCTGGAAATCAGGGTTAATACTGATGGAATATTATGATGACACAGAGTATTTATGAACTGATTGGGTTTAGAAGCTCCCTGGCCTGTGGTTCGAGGGATACAGTTCAGACTGGATATTTAAAAATTGACAGCGTTTGCACAAACTCATTCACTGGAAATGAAATTAGGTATCCTTGCTTGTGCCATTTCCTGCTGCTGTGCAAAATACTTTTGATTTCTCACCCATTCCTTTCCACAAGTCAGTTCTAATGCTTTAAGCAGAAAAGGTCTAGAAGTAGAGGAACATGAGAATGAAATCCTAATTTCAGAACCGGATGCCATTTACCCAACCAGCAAATGCATGATTTTTAAATGGAATGATCCTATTTTGGGTTTGGACCCAAACCATATTGGATAGTGGAGGTCAATATCTCCACTACAGATCCACTGGTCTTTAACCTGACAAGATTGAGACTGATTTAAAAATGATATGGAAAAAGATACTACACTAAACATATAAACTACACTGGCTGATGTCTTAATACTTAAAGTAAAAGGGATACACAATTAACAAACCCAGATAGTGACCTTGATAATTTTCTTATATTGGATTTACAAAAGAGGTTTGTTAATGCTTTGAAGAATTTTGTGAGAAGGGACAAAGAAAAAAAGGAAAGAAATCAAATTCTAGGATATTATTTGAAGGGATTAAATATCAAAATTGTTAAAACTAAAACAAAGCAATATGATATTGATTTATTTGATCAAAGTAAAAATACATATTTTTTCATTTCCAACCAACTTCTTGGTTTTTCCTGTTGACTGAAGTGATGAGGCTTCCGGGATTTATTTATAGATAAGGGATGGGATATGGGAAAAAGAGATTGTTGATTTTATTTTAAAAAATGGTGATTACTAAAATTGTTTAGATGGTATTTGTTGTGATACAGAAAAATTGACTGGGCCATTTATGAATAGAATAGGGATTCTTATCTGCTTATGGAAAAAGTCTGTTTGGAATGTGTGGTTTAAGCATAAGTCTATTCATATGTAGAGATGACAAGATAATGAATATAAATCTAATGTTATGATTTGATTGATTGACAAAATATGTTTATGATGAAAGTTTGAGAGAATTAGTGAATGATGCCAGACTGATAAGAACTGCTAAATGTAGATAAGCCATTTTTTTTGATAGTGTCAAGAGTGGAGCTTGGGAAAAGCAATAAAATTAAACTGAACAAGTAGAAAGTAGATTGGCTGCAGGGAGGACTGAGTTTTGTTTCAAAAATACCAGAAACTGCATTAATTTCCCAACAGTGAATAGTGATATAAAGGCCATGGATGTGGAAGCTTCCAGGAGCAGAAATTTGTTTGTTTATTTAAAAGATTTATATGGCTGTCCAACATAACTTTGTATGGCTCGCAACAATAAAATCATAACCATAACATTAAAAAAATAATTAAAAGAATTACATTACAGAATGCCACAGAACTGCATGGAGTTATGATAATGGAAAATGTGCAGAAGGCCGTTTGGTGAAACAGATTGTAGCTTAAAAAAAGCATGCATATAAAAGAATTAGTGCTACAAGAAAAGGATGAAAGGTATGGTATAACATGAAAAGATTATTACACAGATGTAGTAAAAAGAAAGAGAAAATGCAAAACAATTTTGATGGAAAGAATAGTGAATGGAAAAGGCTAAACAAGAAAACCTAGCAGGATACGTGGAGTTAGAGGTAAAAGTTAGGGCATGTTTATGGAAATGATTTTGATTTCTTGAAGAGTGAAACTTAAACAAATGCCATAAATGTTATTCTCCAAAAAAAAGATGAAAATGTAGTCATAAAAGCTGTGAGAATATTGCTTAAGGCTGTAGCTGACATTGATGTAACTGGAAAAATATTCAAGTATAGATTTGGCTTGTTAAGGCATGGCTTTAGAAAGATCTGCTTACTTGGTAACCCTCTTTTTTTCTTACCTAAATTTATACATCTTCCAGATCAAGCCATCTGCAAAATGGTTTGTTCTTATTTTGATCTTTCTGTCGCTCAGAAACTTTTTGAGCAAGCTTAAGTTAGAATATGACTTTGTTGGAACTGACTTCCTGGCTTTTTTTCTCCAACAGTAGTAAAGGATCCAACCAAAATACAGACCCAACAGTGGATCAATCCAAACCAAGGGGCAGAGGTCGGCCATTGTATCAATCAGAGCTCCGAGGCCAGACTTTTTATAATAGTGAATACGGGGAACTATCGGAACAGTCTGAGGAAGGCAGCTACACTCCACCAACTGAAGGCACCAGTCCCTCCCTCCTTCATGCTTCGTTCTTTTCAGACCAATGCTAAAGGGGAAGACAGTCATGGAGATACCTTGCTGAGAGATCCAACAACTTCTTCTCTTTGTGTACCCTTTGTGTACCTGTCAGTGAAGAATACATATTTTTGTCCTGGAAGAAACCACCAGGATGATTCCTGTGGAACAGATGGATAACTCCTTGGTTAGGAAGATGGATGCTGTGCCTTTCAACCTAAACACTATTCTTGTGTTGGACATGAATGAAAATCCTTGCTCCAATGCTCTTTTAAGGAAGAGATCTCAGATGCAGTTCTGTGGGATCTGTTTGGAGAGCTTCAATCACTGCTCAGGATTCAGCTTCCATTGAAAGTTTGCCATAATGAGCTTTATTTCAGGTCAGATAAAAATAGATGTGTCTTAGCTGAGCAATTTTTCTGATATGCAGTTTTGTTTGTTTCTGCTCTTATTTTCCCTCTATTAGGAGAGATGGAAGTTTTTTAAAAAATAAATTAATGTAGGCAATGGTGAAGCAGCAACATCCCCAAGCTTGGATAATCCTTCACTTGATTTAGACATTCCAATAAACAACTTAAGGTGTAACTATATTTAAGTCTTACATAGACTTATTTCATTTATATTAGACACCAGGTTAGTCTCCCAGCTTGAATATTTTCCATACTTGCACTGTTTTAGACATGTGGAAACTGCTACAATGCCAAAGGGAAATATTTCATTTGTGTGTGTGTCTTAGGAAATTCAGCAATTTAAGGGGATTTTATTTTCATTGATTAGTTTCACATACTGCAAAAAAAATACAGTTTGTTTAACCATTATTTATTGAATAAAATGCAACTGTCTGAGTTTACATAACATTCTAGGCCTGGTGTGAATTATACCACTTTCACTGAGAAGCAGAAATTGCCTAACCAAGAAGAGATATGTCTAAAAATAGAGAATGAAATTTTTAAAACACAATCCATTTATATGTCCAAATTATGAATCTTTTAAAGTATTATGTACTGGATCTTTGTCACCTAAACAATCTGCCTTTTGGGATTTCATGGTTTTGCTTTCTTTAATTGCAACTTCTGTTAAGGGATCAAAAAATTAATATGATCTATGATCCTACAAAAAGTTGGTATTGTCCTTTTAAAATCTATATATTACTTAAGAACAAGAGATGTAGTTCTTGGTTAAGATAATAGAGAAGAATAGGGCAGTATTCAGCAGGAATCTGACAAAATTGTAATACTCTCCTCTGTTATTTGTAGGTTTTTCTTTCCTATTTCTATTCATTTATGTATGATTTCCAAAATAATATGTCCTATTCCTGACAGAAAAATCCAAATTGTACACTCAGAATAAATATTTCAAACATTAATTTATCTAGATTTGTATAATTTGCATTATTTATTCTGATACTAGAATTTGGAAATACCTGAGCATACGCAGGTGCTTGCCTGCTATCAAAGACACAAACTTTAGCACTGCTGAATTATCTATTTCTACTTGGCAGCTGTTGCTTGGACACTTTTGTTTTCACATTTGTTGAACAGATTCTGTGTTCACATTTGTAGGAACAATGCAGATATATCTAATCTGATATGCTTATTCATTATGCCTTACATAATCTACCAGTCTTCCTATCCATGCTCCAGTTCTGAAGGATATTACTGTAAGAAAACATTATAAGAACATTAATGAAAGCATTATAAAATGGGTTTTGATCAGCCTGTATAGTTCCTTTTTGAATCCTGGACAGTCCTTGCTGCCCCTTTTGATAGTGTTTCAATGTCAAATAATTTCTGCTTGCAGGCCAGGCTTCTGTTTAAAAAAACTGAATTTTACTTATTTTATTTTCCATATTGGGCATATTTTTGTAGATAATATATATGTGTGTATGTGTGTGTGTGTGTGTGTGTATATATATATATCTACTATATATATATGTATCTTCCATAAGGCAGTTTTATGCTTTTACTTCTTTGTAACTCTTTTTCTCCATGTATTTTCTACATCATTTTGTATTTTGTGCAAGTGCACTCAATGATATATTGTTTATTACATTTCTTATGTATACAAGAATATAATTGTGACCAGAAGATTATTTCCAGAAGATTCAAAAGGTTGTCATTCTGTGCAGAAAGATTGATTTAATCAATGCTTTCTGTCAAAGAGTTTATAAAATTTAAAATGTCATATAAATGATACAATGGGAAGGACTTAACTGAAGAACTGCAGAATTCCTTCCTGTTAGCTGAATTTCCATTGAAATAGCTGACAGCATCACAGAACAGATTCATTTCAAACACCGTAATGTCCACCTGCAAATAAAGCTTCCTAAGTTTCCTGATCATAATTTGCATGCAAAAACACTCCCATAATATTATGACTCTACACTGATCTCTTTCAGTCAGTAGCGGGAAGCAGAAAGGGGATATATTGCAGCTACTTCATTAGCTGAATATGAAGTCTCTTCAAAATGTACAAATGAGGGGTATTTTGAAATTACTGAGCTAGATGCTTGTTCAGCACTCATTTGCAGCTTATGTCATTGGCATTGTTTCACCTAATTTTAAATGGTGATTTATTTGGGATTAAGTCATTTGAAATGTTCAGCTAGCCAGTATAATTATTTGAAAATTCTCCAAGCTAGAAAATCACTTTGTGAATGATGACCCTCACTGAGCTTTAGATATCATGCTCTTTAGACCTCTTTCTATGTAATGTTAGATTATTGTTTTAGAATAAGATGCTGTGTATATCTACACATATACATATACACCGAGATACAACACTTTGAGACCCCCAAAACATTGCAGAAAATGTTGAAGAGCATTCTAAACCCAAGATGTCATGCATGACTGTCAAACTTCACTTTTTATCTGAAATTTACTATTAACATTTAACAAAAATGTTGTAATAAAAATGGGGGGAATTCGTACACTACATTTGCAAAATGCATTCATGGATACATGGGCAGCCAGAAAAATTAAGCCTGTAATTAAATTGCCTCATCCATATCAGCTTCTTCAGTAAAAAGAAAAGGGTAGATACAAACAGTGCTTTGTCTAGAAGCAAACCTACTGCCCCCCCAAAAAGGAAGAAGATAATAAAGACTTTAAGGAGACATGCCATTTTGCAGGATTAAGGAGAATTTTGGTAAATTGGGAATCTGTAACAGTTATGTCCCTTATTACAATCAATTTGTGAACAAAGGAGAGTATACACAATACACTATTTTCAAAGTTCCTTATGTGCTCACCAACTCCTTACCCCACAGGGAGCCCTTTTCTTATCTGTGGCACATAGTTAATAAAGTTTGAGCTGACCCTCCCTAATTCATTACTCTTCAATTTTGCCCCGCTGTGTACTAACAATATGATTATGAACATACCCATTTTGAGAAGAAGAAGGAGAAGAAAGAGAAAGACAGACAGAAATTAAATAAATAAATAAGATTATTTCAATAGGCTTGTATAGTGCCCTAATAATGTCTGACTTTAAGTAGTTTGCAGGCCTCCAATAGTAATAAAGTCAAAAATGAAAAAAAAATCTCAATACAACAATATAGAATACTCAAACAACTGTAACTCATATCTATTTATTCTCCAGAGGGACAAAAATCCTTGATTAATCTAGCTTTGCTTTATCCAGTTTGTTGTTCAAGATGCAGTTAGGTGCAGATACATTGACTCCCAAGCAGGACTTCTGTCTCAGGATAGTAACTCATTAAAACACAATTATAAAAATGAAAGTATGCAGAGATTACCAAAAGTAAGATAAAATTCATTTTTCTTTACATTTATTATTTTTGTTACAGTTATAATTCTGTTCAAATTCTCACCTTTTTACAATTTTTTACATTGTATATACACAAATGTCTTCCCCCTCCCTTTCTCTGCCTGTGCATGTGTGTGTATATACATGCTTAAGTGTACTTTTAAAGTAAATACTATCTTCCAGATGCACATCTTCATTTTTTTCCAGGCGTTTATATATTTTGAAACCATGACCTTGTTGGTTGGCTGAGTCATTTTGCAGAAGTATCATATCTTTTAGAGGCATGAGATGGCATAGGATAATTGGTTTGTAACTTACCTCTTATTTGATATGCAGCTGTGCTGATGTTAATTCTCAGAAAGAGCCTCTGTTTCTCCTACGAAGAACAGCTTCATGCTTTTAATTTATTGGTATTGAGTCACTAAAAGTTGGTGTGGCATTTCTATATTCTGCATTTTCTTTGAACAGATTCACATCATTTTGAGATAGAGAACTGCACAGGCAAATACTTAAACTTTTAGTCTATATAGACTCTAGAGCTAAAATGCTACAAAAAGAAAATGCTGGATTATATAAAACTTTTCTTTGACGAAAAAAATCCAAACATTTAACTAATAAAATATAATGGTAATATTCATTTATTTTATAGAAAGGTAAACAAAAAGGGGATGGTATGTGGAACCAAACCTCACTAATGAATTATCCAACCTCAGTTTAGATGACAAAAATCCTTTAGATCGAGTTAGCTTTCCAAAATATTTTTAATTCTCTGATAGGGATAATAGTTTTTTATTTAGCTGAGATGTATAAATGATCCTTGACCTGACAAAAATATAAACAGGAAAAAATCAAAAAATATTTTTGCTGCCTCCAAATTCATCTTGGAGTAAATAATGAGCTTATTTATAAACTATTATTTAGGATTTCAGAAACCCTTAACAAAAAGAGTTTCTCTTCTTGCCTCAAGTTCTAATATAAAATATATAAGAAACACTTTCTCATACAAGTAGTCCTCGACTTAACAACAGTTCATTTAATGACTGTTCAAAGTTACAACAGCACTGAAAAAGAAGTGACTTATGACCATTTTTCACACAACCACTGCAGCATCCCCATGGTCACATGATCAAAATTCAGATGCTTGGCAGCTGGTTCATGCTTATGATGGTTGCAGTGTCCCAGGGTCACATGATCACCTTTTGCAACCTTCTGACAAGCAAAGTCAATGGGGAAGCCACATTCATTTAAGAACTGTGTTATTAACTTAACCGCAGTGATTCACTTAACTGCGGCAAAAATGAGACAAACTTCACTTAACTGTCTCACTTAACAGAAATGTTGGGCTCAATTGTTGTCATAAATCAAGGACTACCGGTATTAGGCT
>JANHFL010005347.1:35634-47299 GCA_032468155.1 Oxyrhabdium leporinum
ATCAAAATTCAGATGCTTGGCAGCTGGTTCATGCTTACGATGGTTGTAGTGTCCCAGGGACACATGA
Organism: Oxyrhabdium leporinum; assembly: GCA_032468155.1. NCBI lineage: Eukaryota > Metazoa > Chordata > Lepidosauria > Squamata > Cyclocoridae > Oxyrhabdium > Oxyrhabdium leporinum. The sequence continues at coordinate 35,702 of JANHFL010005347.1, forward strand.
TCACCTTTTGCAACCTTCTGACAAGCAAAGTCAATGGGGAAGCCAGATTCATTTAACAACTGTGTTATTAACTTAACCGCAGTGATTCACTTAACTGCAGAAAAAATGAGACAAACTTCACTTAACTGTCTCACTTAACAACAGAAATGTTGGGCTCAATTGTTGTCATAAATCTAGGACTACCGGTATTAGGCTTGAGACTATCCAAGACCTCTGAATTAAAAGAACTTTTTTCTTATGAAACTCCAGTCCACAATCTAAAACTTTTATTTTAATAAAATACAAAGACCAGCTTAAGAGTATTCTGTATTCCTTTCCATATGTGTTTTTTTCAACAATAATTCTTCAGAGTTATAAACAAGAATAACTGCAATAATAGAATGATTTTAGAGATGTAGTGCCATGATGTCCTTATGGGCAATCTTGCAAAGCTGCTTCCAAAAAGTTGATGTATCCTATACTTTTAGCTTTCTTTGGCCAGAATTCTGACTTCTATTTATGCATTCTGAAGCACATATTCAACTCAATCTACATTTTGCCAGAGATGCAGCAAGCCAGCTTTGCCTAAATATGTTTTCACAAGGCAATCCAAATTATTAATAAAAAATAAAGTCTTCATTTAGAAAACTATACAGGATTTCACCCAAAATCAATTAGAAGTAACATTTCCCTCTTATATGTGAATTGGGAAGCTGCTGGTGCATTGGTAGTAACAAGGAAAGCAAGCACATTAGTGTTTTAACTGGGTTAAAAATTAGAGGACATCACGAAATGTAGGTTTCTTGCATTGGGAGTAAAGAAAATTAGTTGTTACAGAAAATCACTTGAGGATGTGAAAGAAAAGCAAAAGGGGTGAGGGGAAGTTTTGCACAAATAATTTCAAATACCTGAAACAAAGCCTGAACAAACCGGGCTGAGAAATAATTTTTGTAATTGTCTTATTTCTTACTTTTTTTTTTTAATAATTCAGGGTTTTGTTCTTTTTTGAAAACTGTAGACAATTTCAGCTATAGCCTGTTCTAAACATATTTCAATTTTCTCACTGCATTGCTAGCTGGGTAAGTGTAATTAAAAACTGGCTTTACATTTTAATAAACCACAAATTAATTTGATTACTTTTGATTTAAACCATAGTTTGAAAAATGACTTAACCCAATGTGGAAGGCCAACCGAAAAGTAGTAATTTTATGTATTTATTTAAATTATTTCTATTTCACAACAGTGACTCTGGACATGCACAAAGATTAAAACCACAAGATATAACCTGTGGTGTCTAATGTTAAAACAACAACAAAAAACATATCAAAAAGAACAAATCACCAGTAAAGCTTGCCAGGTTTTAAAAGATTAAAAAAATAGGATCCGGGCTATCTGGATCTTTATGGAGATCCACAGGACATGAGAGATGATTTAGGGTAGTTTAATGGAAGGGATCTAAAACACACTCCCCTTGCTAGACTGGATGGATTGGGCAGAGACAGTGGAGGATAGGTGATTGTGCAAATGGGTTAGTCACATACAAATCCCTCTATGTAGGGTTTACAATATAGGTGATAATCAGCAGTTTTAATCACACCCGGGAGCCTATTGTGAGCCACTGCAGCTCACATAAATTGCCCTTGCTACTGCATTCTGGACTACAGTTAAGTGTGGATTCCAAATTCTCTCCAGGGACAGCCTCACTCCACTGCAGTGACTCACATGAGAGGTGATTAAGGAATGAGATAGTGTAAGCAAAGCCTCTTAATCCAGAACAGACACAATTATGACCACAACTGGGCCCCAAATTTCTGTTAAGTGAGAAATTTGTTAAGTTGAGTTTTGTCCCATTTTACGACCTTCCTTGCCACGGTTGTTAAGTGAATCACAGCAGTGGATAAGTTAGTAACCCGGTTATTAAGTGAATCTGGCCTTCCAACTGACTTTCCTTCTGAAAAGGTCGCAAAAGGTGCCCTGGGACACAGCAATGGTCATAAATATGAATCAGTGGCCAAGCATCTGAATTTTGATCACATGGTCCTGGGGAAGCTGCAAAGATCATAACCTGTAAAAAACAGTCATAAGTCACATTTTTCAGTATAACTTTGAACGGCCACTAAATGAACTGTTGCAAGTTGAGGGCCACCTGTACATAAGATGAACCTGTGCAAAGGCTTCCCTGGACATAGGGGCCACCTTGTCTTTCAGCAGGAACAATGAGTCCAACAGGATTCCCAAATTATGCATCAATTCCAAATGGAGAAGTGCAGCTCAGGCAGAATTAACGAAGGAAAATTTCTGGAGCTGAACGGCCTTAAAACCCACAGGGACGCATTCCTTTTTTTGAAACATATTTATAGCCATTTAGTTGTTTCAAATATAAAGCTGGAGGCTGGTGGCCATCCCATGTCATTAAGAGACTTTTCAGAAGTGAGCTTGTATGTACCGCAAGGTTGCTTCAGATTACAATAATAAATCTATATATTTGTAAGTAAGCTTCACTGAGTCAGTATGGCTTCACTATGAATGGGATTGTCCACCAGTGATGAACCACTTGGTTAAAATGAGCTATTCATAATTAGGCAAGGACTGAAACTTATTTTAAAAAATCTTTCTGCATTTAGGCAAGTACAGCCCAATGGCCTAGTTTGTTCAATCTCCTAAACCCAATATGATTACGAGGCATAGCTTATGACCATTCAGCCACAGTTGTATTGAGCAAATCATGGTGAAAACAAACCGTGTTTATATCTACCAAGTATCCCAACATTGCAATTTCAACAATTTTGATGCATTCATGTTTCGTGAGTGAAAACAATGCTAAAGATGAGGGCACAGAGAATGTAACCTTAGGTGGGTTACAAAAGAGATTCTTGGATGGCACATTTTAAATATATACCACATAAAATCAGGATAAAACAGGAAAGAAACAGCAGGTTCAAGGATTCCCAGAAGAAACCGGATCCAAGAAAATGGCATTTATCTTCCTTATTTGGAATAAAGAGTACCAATAAAGGAGAATATTTGTAGCTCAGGATTGTAATGAGAGGTCCTTGGTGCTCTCTGAACTTACTTATTTTCTTGCAGATGTTTCATTGCCCAAACTAGGTAACATCAGCAGTGCTAGTAAGGAGTGCTGTTTTCTGTCAGTTTATATTCTGGCGTTTTACCTTCCTGTGCAGGTGGGGGGGGCTGTCTTAGGGATTCTTTGGTTGGGCTATTTACTAAGGGCGCTTTGGCAGTTTCTAGGTTGGGGTGTTGCTTACTTGATTGTTGGTCTGAAGTTGACCTTGAAGTTAATCTATGCTGATCTGAGTGCTGATTACTGGTGGAGAAGTGCTAGAGTCTTTTTCTCTTTTGGGCTGGTTGAGTGTCTCTTTTGCATAGTCTATAAATGTTGTTAATGTCTATGTGTCTATTGATGGCTGATTTGTCAGAGTGCCAAGCTTTTAGAAATTCCCTGGCATTTTTAGATTTGGCCTGGTCTAGGATTGTCACATTTTCCCAATAAAGAGTAAATGAAGAGTAAGAATATTGAGAGCGAAGGTTCGTTCTCCGAGCTTATGGGTTGGTTTCATTACCAGGCTAGGTAACATCTTCAGCAGAGTTTAGGGGAAGTTAGTGTTCTTCTGTTTATAAGGGCTTCAGGTGTGGGTGTGTCAAGTGTTGTGATGGGTCAGTTGTGAGTAATCAGTGAGCCTTGTGATGGGTCTTGTGATAAGAAGATTACATCAGGTCAGGGTCATTGGGAGGTGAACCGCTGGTGGAAGGAGTTGTGTGGATTGATTGAGGGTCGGTACTCTCTCTGGCTGGCTGTGCGGTTGATTTGGATTCTGAAGGGTTTGTAAGCTGGTTGTAGGTCAATGTGTCTGTTGATGGAATTGCTTGTGGAGTGCCAGGCTTCGATGAATTCACGAGCATGGCGGGTGGTAGCGTGGCCAGCACCACAGCACTAAGCGGAAGAGAAACAGCTGCTCGATGTCTTTCTCTGTAACAACTATCCAAAAAACGGCATATTCCGACACACAGCACTCAAACCGCAACACACTACACAGCCAACCACCACGCAAAAACTAACCCTCCCATACGTAAAAGGGATGTTAGAAATGACAGCCAGAATCCTCCAACCCTTAGGAATAACAACAGCCCACAAACCCTGACACTGACATCCCCTGAACTCTGCTGAAGATGTTACCTAGCCCGGTAATGAAATGTTCGGAAACCAACCCACAAGTTCAGGGAACGAACCTTCACCCTCATCCTACACCCAAGATACAGATATTTGCCACTCTTGCAAAGTAAGAATATTTTTTGAATGTTTCTCAGTGCAAAATATATATCTTCTAGTTCATGGGATGTTAGTCTGCAGATTTTCCAAAAGGAAAAGTGTGTACATGCAGAAGGGGTGTGCTTCAGGTACCTTTGATTAAATTGTTTAATCTTTATCAGGACTTAGGAAACGTGCTTCTTTGTTGTGGTGCCTGCATCTGGAACAGCATTTCCCCAGAGAGACAGCTCCTATCCTGATGACATTCAGAAAATGACTGAAAACTTGGCTGTCTCCCAAGCCTTGGGGCAAAGTGGCAGTTGAGCTCCTGTAGGACTTTTTTGTTGTTGTTAGAAATTATGTGCTTTCTGTATCCTTATAATTTCTCTGATTTTTTTAATTTTTCCTTTTTTTAAAAGTGTAAGCCAGGGTCATTTTGGAGTTGAGTGCCTCTAAACTGCATAAATCAATCGCTCCCGGCACCAATAATTCATAAGACTTGCAGCATAGATTTGCTTTTTCCCTCAGAGTAGAGGCAACATGATCTGAATTTGGAGACATTAACATTCATTTTGGTTAGGATTAAATCATTCTCTGGCTGACCTGGAGCTGAAAAGAACCTTTTCAGGGGCTCTGTGGTCACTCTGGGTTTCCAGAGATTCTCGGTGAATTTCCCAAGAATTTGGTAGGCAATGATGCCGACTCTTTGTGCATTTGCTAGAATGAGGAGGTAGCAACAGCCTTGGACAGGAATGTACCTGAGTAGCTTCTTCTAGTTCACTGATTCAAAGAAGCTCCTGGGTTTACTGATAAGTTCTGGTAGATGCTGCAAAGGAACATCTAGAACAGGGGTGTCAAACTCGATTTCATTGTGGGCCGCCTCAGGGATGTGTTTGCCCTCAGGGGCCGGGGTAGGCGTGGCTGGGGTAGGCATGGCCAGCTTGACATTACTCATGTCGGGGGCCTGTGGTGGCCCGAGCGCTCTGCCAGCGAAAACGGGCTCCTGATCTCCATTTTCAGCTGCAATGGTCTCCTGCAACTCTCTGCAGTGAAAACAGAGCTCTGTTTTCGCTGGCAGAGGCACCATGGGCCAGTCCTTCACTGTTTCCAGGGCAGTCCTGCTGGCCAGATCTAAGCACCCCATGGGCCAGATCAGGTGACACCCCTGACCTTGAGTCACTCCTTGAGTTTGACACACCTGACCTAGAGTGACAATGGCAGAAGACAATGAATGAAATTTACTAAACATGAGTAAGAGCTCAGATTCAAGCTGCTCTGTGGAGGTAAGAGCAGTGAAATGTTGTTCCTTCTCTACTCCTTTTACGTTTTCAGATGCTATTTGGCAGCTCTCTTTAAAGTAACCTTGAACTTTTGGTGAAAGGATGCACCAGGATATCTACTGAGTGGCTGTAAAGAGTTTAGCAGGGCATTCAGTGGATATTGCTTAGGTCCCTCCAAGGTTAGACACTAATGGTGTAATTCAAACTGAGGTGAAAAAAGACTCATCCAATGAGATTATCTCGGATGGTTTGAATCTGTTAGCACTGAAGACATTAACTCCACCGAGTGACACACTAAGTGGCAGCAGGAGGGCCGTCTGCCCCAGCTACAAGCAGTAAGGGCAGTGATGCTGAATAACGAAGCAGTTAGTACGGGGTACGGACTTCAGTTGCTGCTGCCTGTGTGCCAATCAGCTGACAGGTTGGCATCAATGCAGCAGCAACAGAGGAAAAGAATTGTTCTGTCAAACCAGTTTTGACCCCTGGCAACTGTCCCCTGCAGTTTTCTTGGCAGCATTTTTCAAAAGTAGCTTGTCAGTTCCTCCTTCCTAAGGTTGAAAGAAGAGTCTGGCTTTGTGTCTCTGTAAGGACTATAACTCACAGTCTCCTCGTTTCCAGCCTAATGCCTTAAGCAGTACATCTATTTAAAAAAAACCCTGCTCTAAGTATCATATATTCTAGATGTGACCCTACCACCAAAACATTTTAATTTTTTGGTTGGTTGAAAACCTCCAGGGAGGTAATAGAAACTTGTCTTACAGCTGTGGCAAATGGTATCATTAACCCCCAAAGAAGCAGTTGTGTGTGCTTTATTCATGAAGGCATCATTCAACATAGAAACCATCAACTAGTCAGCAACCTTTCCTTCATAGCTTTCATAACAGCTGAGAAAGAATGTGGAAGAGATTACCCAGAACTTTCTGAGAGAAGTTTCAGGCCTGGATACAGTATCAAGATCACACTGATCCCTGAGTGCAATCCTCTTCATCCTCCTTGGCCACTCAGTTGCCTTTGATACCATCAGTTATGGTGTCTTTCTCTATGATCTCTGGAATTCTACAGAGATACACTGCCTAGAATGGTTCTGCTAATTCCTATTCAGAATCATTCTAGTAGGTAGTGGAGTGGTTGAGTCCTGGGGTCCTCTGTTATAAAATGTTTTTTTTTAATTTGTTTTATTTATATAACATGTAAAAAATCAACTTCAACAGTGTGTTGCCTGGGTACAATTATTTTTAGGAAATCATAATCAAAATGTTTACAATAATATTCATCACAATAATATTAATCCAATAATAATAATAATAATAATAATAATAATAATAATAATAATAATAATAATAATAATAATAATAATAATAGTAATAATATATTTTGACTACTATAACAAATCTCCTTTATAACATTAGTCTTTTTTGCATCCCCATATTTCTATTTTCTGTTTTTATTATCTAACCATTGGTAAAATAAGTCATGAAATATTCAGTTCCTTCTTTTTCCTTAATTGTAAGCGTTAATCTGTTATAAAATGTTATAGAGCTTCTGGAGCCACGGAAGGATATCAGTTATTGACAAAGATCAGGATTTATCAATACACTGATAATGCTAATTCAACATTTTGATCTGTATATTGTTAAGATAGAGAAGATGCAGTCCCATGGCCTGAAGCTGTTAGGGTCTAGAAGGGATAAATGCTTTAAATTCTCAGCATGACTGAGTGATTTTGATTTGGAGACCATCTAAGGTCAGGAATATATCACTGTTAGTTCTGGATAGGTCACACTCCCAGTTTGTAATAGATGGCAATTGTGTTCAAGAGGGACTCTGCACAATTTTATCTTCTGCATCAGTTATGACTACTCCTGGATCAGGAGGCCTTGCACAATCATTCATGCCATAGTCACGGTTGAATTACAAGAAAGTACTGAAGTTGGGATAGCTCTTGAAAACTACCTGGAAGCGACAACTGCTCCAGAAAGCTTCAGGTCACTTCCCTTAAATGCTGGATATAGCATAACCTAAGTAGTACTCCTTGTTGATAATGGCCCCTACTCTTCCCCAAGACCTGCATGTCCTTACCCTCCTGGTCTTCCAAAAACAAACCCAACACCCCCCACCCCCCACCCCCCAAAAAAAGCTGCTTGAGGACTAGGTTTTAGTGAGTGTTAAGTTTTGATAATAGCGTTGCTTTACCTGCTCCAACACAGTGCTTAATTGCGGGCGATGTTTGAAGACCCAGTGAAAGCCTCCTGGCCACTCTCTGACCCCCATTCCTGACCAATACTTGGCTCCGCACTTCCTCTGCAGACTGAAACTCACCCTCACCTCCTCTGAACTTGCATCTGGAGAGGGGCCTGGGGGCGGTTCCATGACAAACGATAACACTTATTTCTATTTGTGAAGTTGAGTTGAGAAATAGCATAAGATACCCAGTAGGTTTTATAACTAAGATTTTAAACATGGGTGCCCCCACCTCATGATAGCTTTTTTGGGTTTTCTATATGAGCATTTACCTTTGAATAATCAAAGTTTATCAAAAGGAACTGCTTTAGTTTGTACAAATGTAGCTTGACGTTCTGTAACTGCTCATTAGAATTTGCTAAAGGATGGCTTGGCTGACTAATCTGAGGTTTTGATACTTTTGGAAGGAAATAGTTATGATAGTAATTATGCATACATATACACTTTCATCCACATCTAGGGCATCTTGCAAATTTTATATGGCAAAAATTAATAACAAAATAAGGTTACACATTCCACCCAGTTCCAATCACAATCTAAATAACTATTCCTTCTAAGAGCAAATTCAATTCTCAAGGAATAGGACCAGAGAAGGCAGAGAAAGATGTTGGCATGCGAAAGGGAAAATTATTTTTCATAAATCCATAAATATTTCAATTGCTTTAAATGTCCATTTTTCATTAAGACAGATTATCTATCATTATCTCAGGCCAACATGGAAAGTTAAGACTATGGATATCTCTATTCATCCCACATGATCCATTGCAAGGATTTCCCTTCGCTGGTCTGGGAACAATAAATATTTCAAAGACAAGAGCTTTTCTCCAACTCTATAAAAAAATTAAAAATATACTCCATGTAATGACAGTGAAGGGGATTTAAAGCTTGATCACACATTTTCAAGGCAACTGCTTCTACTCAGTAGAGCAAATTCAAGAATCTGGATCTGCTCAGTCATACTATCTGCATCTCCTCTGTTGGAGGAGAACATCTCTCAAGGCCTTTGGCCCAGTCATTCCCCAGAGATTGGAGAAGAGAAAAGCTCTTAGAAGAGCTAATTGTCTCCTCTTTAACACTGCAACATCTCTTAAAGCATTTGCCTCTTGCTTTAAAATACCATATATTGATGTCAATGAAGGTACTTAAAACTATGATTGGTATATGGTGGAGGCTTTGAATCAAGACAACCCCAATTTTCCTTCTAAAATTAGGCTTTAAAATCACTCCCACAGATTGTTGATGACATGGTATTTTCAGGAGACAATGTGAATATCTGTGTTGTTGTCTAGACAAGAACATCAAGGGCTACATATCTGCCCACCCAGTGATGTTATGTGGCTACTAACACATTAATCCAGAGCCAATCTGGTATTTAAAACAAAAAGAGTTTCCTACATATCTTAAAAAGAATGCATCCTGAAAACAATAGTGTGATCAATAGTTCTTATGTACTTAAATACATTTTAAATTTAAAAAACTTCTGGTTATGAACAAAAACTAGACTGACTCCTTTCAATGTTCTTTTGCCCTGCTTATTAATTTCAATTTTAATGATATTTATATCATTATTGTATATATCGTTTATATAGCAGTATAGCAGCAAGAAAGAGGTGTCTTTAAGCTTGCTTCTTCTGAAATGAGTGTGAAAATTACTGGGCTATGTGGCTTATTTAAATCTGGTGGAAAATGTTGTATAGTTCAGGCACCATGAAGTGCTATAGCTCACTGGGAGATGTCCTCCCAGGCAAAATGTTTTATTTTACAAACCAATATTGAGTACAAATATGGTCAGAGGAGGTTCGTGTAAGTGGAGAAGTTTATTTGTAAATTAACAAGTTTGTTTTAATTTTCATATGAAAATGAAAACTTGAGTTTCCCATGAAAAAAGAATACAGAAATACAGGTAAGAATAGACTTTAATAGCCATGATGAATTATTATTTGTATTTTTATCTTGCCTTTTTTATATATTTAGTCAAGGCAGCAAACATTCCTAGCACTCCACATTTGTCTTATAAAGCATCAGACAAAGTGCCCATAAAATGAAGCAACTGTCTACAGTCTAGTTATGGTGAAACAGTTACATTCCTTGGAAACATTTGTTATTTTGCTGCTCCTTTTTTAGTGAAAGGAATTATGACAAGTTTCAAAAAATGCTTAGAAAGTGGAATTATTGCGGTTGTCACTCAGTAGGTCCCAAGTTGTGAGGAGAAGAATATGCTGTGAAAGCAGAACGTTTGTCTACTGACTCAGAAATGGTTCCTGAATTATACTGATATTTCTACAGTGTTTTGCATGAACATCATTTCTGAGAATCTACACAGCCACAAACTGCCTATTTTTAGTGAGCTGTACAGGGTCAATATCTACTATGAAATGTCACACTGTAAAGCCTCACAAGGAAGAGAAATGTGGCCTTCATTAAGGGAAAATTAAATCAATACAATATGATTTTCATTTAGCTGCCTCACACTGGCAATAAAGTGTATCACAATTGCAACAGCTCTCTGAAAGGAAAATTTAAGCAAGCTACTGAAGATTAATCAATCATTGCTTATAATATTGGAACCCTCCACTTGCCACTACCGGTAGGACTCAGGAAATATTTATTTTCTTCACAGAACATTGAAAACAGGCATACAGTACTTCAAGTGTTATCCATCAATACAATATGAATATATACCAACACCATGGTAGAATATATGTAAGAAACAGTTTGAAGTTATAATGGCACTGAAAAAAGTGACTTATGACCATTTTTCAGAGTTACAACCTTTGCAGTATCCCCATAATCATATGATCAAAATTCAGAATCTTGGCAACTGATTCATATTTATGATGGTTGCAGTGTCCCAGAGTCATGTGATCACTTTTTGGGATTTTCTGACGAGCAAAGTCAGTGGGGAAGCCAGATTCAGTTAACAACCATTCTGGTTTTTCGTTGAAGATGTCACATTTCACTTCTCATCCCAGAAGCTTCTTCAGCTCTGATTCTCAGATTCCTAGAGCTGAAGAAGCATCTTGGATGAGAAGCGAAACGTCTTCAGAGAAAAACCAGAAAATCCAGTTGCCTCTTGAAAAAGCACCTTTGGGACAACCATGACCTGGATGATGAGACTCTCCATTAGACATTGCTGAGACAATGATTGTATTATGAATGTCACTGCAGTATTTACAGAAAAAGTACATCCCAAAAGATCTCCAAATCTAGAAATCTGCTATTTCTTATGCTTTAATGAATAAAACAACAAAGAACAAAGCTTATTTATACAACCTGCAATGTATCTGATTGAAGCAATCATTCACCCAAAGCATTCATTTCTAAACAGTAAATTTATATCAATTGTCTGGTAGCTTTCACTGAGCCTCAATAAAAACAGCAGCTAATCGGTGTCTCTATTTCTCTCCATTTTGTTGTATTTTTATTAGTTGATATCTCTTTGGAATCCGGTCTTCTGAGATGTAGTGGAACTCCATCCAGCTGTCTGGAAAGAGCTTGAGAGACCATGTCTTCTAAAGATATATTATTGGAGAAGAGGGTATTTCGCTTATGCGTGCTCGCGCTTGTGTGCATGAAAGAGATGAGAGAGAGAAAGGGGAGAGAAAGAGAGAAATGAGAAAATGATGGAGGGAGAGAATGAGAGAGAGGAAAAAGAGAGAGAAACAAATGAGAAAGAGAGAAGAAGGAGAGAGAGAGGGAGAGAGAAATGAAAGAGAGCTGGAGGGAGAGAATGAGAGAGAAGGAAAAGAGAGGGAAACAAATGAGAGAGAAGGGGAGAGAAAGAAAGAAAGAAAGAAAGAAAGAAAGAAAGAAAAAGAAAGAAAGAAAGAA